>ML120353.1:1754620-1888962 GCA_003788595.2 Choiromyces venosus 120613-1
TTTACGGCGGCAACAACGACAACGACGACGACGACAGTGACGGAGGAGTACCGAGGGCACAACAGTAACAGTGCCGTACTGCACTGCAGTTGGGAAGGTAAAAAAAAAAAAAAAAGGGATTTTGACGGGGATGGTAGGTAGAGCAGGTAGGTTGTAAGGTAAGTAAATAGGGTGGTGCACGATACGATACGAAGAGGGATGGCGCTACACGTATGGTAGCTAATTAGGATATGTTTCCCCCCCTTCTTATTCCTTCATGCTTGCTGAACAGAGCAGAGCAGAGTAAAGCAAAGAAAAGTTAAACTTGTGATTAAAAATCAAGGGAATAAAAATATAAAAAAATAAGAGAGAGACCAACGAATAAAAATAAAATAAAAAAAGAGGCAAAGAGGCAAAGAGGCAAAGAGGCAAAGAGGCAAAGAGGCAAAGAGGCAAAGAGGCAAAGAGGCAAAGAGGCAAAGAGACAAAGAGGCAAAGAAGGAAAAAAAAACAAGGTAACTGTAAAGTAAAAGTAAAAAGTTTTACGGTAAAGCAAGGAGAAGAGAAAGAAAGCTGACAGACTGAAGGGAAAAAGAGTGAAAGCAGCTTTGTACTGCAAAGCACCTACCTACCGATAATACCTGTACATACGACAAGTCTTTTTCTTTTTTTTTCGACGAAACTCCCCTGGGCGTTTTGGGATTACCGTAATGACCGAACGAATAAACAAGGAAGAGAGAAAGAATGAAGTTAATAGTTTTAAAAAAAAAAAAACCTCAATATCGTCAATTATCATTACAGTAACAAGTTCAAGTATACAAGCAAGCACTGACTTGGCCATGATAGAAAGAAATACTTGTACACCGTACTCGAGTATGTACACACAGAACCATCAAACTCAAGCAAGTTCCAGCCAAGCCAAGGTCAAGTCAAGACAAGACAAGACCAGACCAGACCAGACCAGACCAGACCAGACCAGAAACACAGATGGCGCAGCAAGCACCGTACCGTAAAAGTTAACGGAAGATCGGATCCCACACAACCCACAAACCCCTCCACAACCAAGCCCAAAGAAACGAACGAAACACGCGTCCCCTAATATTATACCGTATTATACCGTATCATACTCCCATCCTTTGCTTTCCCCTGACCCTTTTTATACCGTAGGTTAGCCCTCAAGAGCTTGGCCTACACCAACAGCACAGCAAGAACCACAAAGCAAGAAGCGCAATCGTCAAACAAAACAAAACAAAGCCCAAACCCCGTAAACTCCGCTTCTTCCACTACAAATACAAAACTCTGAAGTTTAGCGCTGCACACTTTCGCCCTGCCAACCGGGGAGAAAGACAAGACGAGGGAAGAGGAATACGGTAGCTGACGCGTCCCTGGCATGTCAGCATGGCCCGCAACCACACGCTGAGTGGTGTGCGCTGCGCGGCTGTAGGTAGGTTAGGTCGGAAGTACGGATGGTATGGTATATGGTTATTAATACATTTGATATTGTATTGGCCGTGTTATTGTTGACTTTGTTGGGCGGATGGGCAAGGCTGGGATGGGAGGGGTACTCTTGTTTGGATAATTAACCTTAGGTGCTTGTGAGATACGGTATTGTAGGAATGAAGGAAGGAAGGGTCTTGTTATTTCTTCTTTGCTTGCTGCTTGCTGCTTGATGCTTACTCCCGAGTGAGAGGGAGAGAGCGAAAACGAAGACAAGGTTAATCACCAAAGACTGACTCTTTGGTCCTCCTCCTTCCCTGCTTACCATCTGCCAAACCTCACCTGACATCTCCAAGACTGTACGCATCATCATTTCATATTTCTCTTGGACCTATACTACCCTACACTATCAAACATCGTTACAAGTCTTGACCCTCTTGTCTTGTACTGCTAGAATACAATATCCACAGTCGGCAGACACTTTACTATTAGTATTATGCCCCAGAGTATGTATACCCTAGACCGACCGGCCGACATCCGGCCCAGGCCAGACCGGCCGGTGAGGGGAAATACATATACAGTACATACCACAGTTTATCATGCAATACGGTACGCCAAATTCCTACAACACCGCCTTGTAAAGTAAAGTACGCGCAATGTGCGTATTATAATCATTTGTCATCCTCCCCATCTTCTCCCTCAAAATCTATGAAGCTTTATGATAGATCGGATGGACATACTATACTATCCTACAACTACATCCTTGGCAAAAGGGTATAATACAATAGTGATGAATGAACGGATGGATGGCGGGGTTGAGGAGTAAGAAGGAGAGACTGTGTGTGTGTGGAAGGACGGATTTAATGAGTCGTACTTATACTCTATCTACACCCTCTAGTCCACAATAGGCAGTTTTTCCTTTCCTCCTACAACACGATTCTGTGAGTGATATGGCAGTACAGTACCAAGATGGGATGCGATGGGACGGCGGCCAGTCCGTAATAATTGGGCTGTATGTATTGTATGCACAAAATGTGCTGGATTGGGCTGGGGTGGAGTGCCGTATGTACCGTACCGTATGACATAATATGGCATGCAAACATCGTGGTAATCTATCAGGGGGAGAGGAAAAAAAAAAAACAAAAAAAGAGAGAACCTATATTGGAATATTGTACTGAAATGGACACAAATAAAAACCAGGAAAACTCAAACGCTATGAAAGAAATAAGGAGGAAGAAAAAAAGAAGAAAAAAAGAAGAAAAAAATAGGTATGAGACAAAAAAGGTATGATAGAAGAGAAGACTTTCTATCTGTCGGGACAGGCACCACACCCCCTCTCTTACTCCTTCACCACCCCCGGAAACGGGTATAAGTTTATCCATTCACATAACATAAAAACCCCCTCTTGCTGTGTCGCCGGATGGATATTAATTATTTTTTTGCTTTTGGAAAAGAAAGGCCTGTATCACACCCTAAACCCTTTGTCTACTTGCTCCCACGACTACATGCACCGAATACCCCATATTAGCCTGGATCGCCTTCTGGATAAATTTGGGAAGAGGGTGAAGAGATGGATGGATGGATGGATGCAGGGTATTGGCTTGGGACTTACGTCTCGTGCACCGTTTTAATTATGGCATCAACGACAGAAGGATCCGATAACTATATTCCCCCATGTTAACGCCTGTTGTCTGTGCCTTTTTTTTTTCCCTTTCTGTTCCTCCTTCTCCTCCTTCTGCTCTTCTTCCATAATCGCTTATATGCGGCGGGGCAGTGGGAAAAACAACTTACTGTTGAGGTATCACCCAACTGATCCTCTTCACCGGATAGGGTCTTTCGGAGGATACGTCTCATGATCTTTCCGGATCTGGTCTTAGGAAGGTCGTTGACCACGTACACAGCCTTGGGGGCCGCAAACGGTCCAATGGATTTGCGCACTTGAAGGGTCAAACTTTTCCTCATCTCAGAAGAGTTCTCGAAGCTGTCCTTGAGCGAGACAAAGGCGTTGACAGCTATCGGACATGTCAGCGAATCCCATGTTACTACTTGGGTGTACACGAATTCACTTACTCTGGCCAGTCAGCTCATCGGCAATACCGACTACAGCAGCTTCGGCAACAGCCTCTGAAAAAAGAATCGGTTAGCCATCGAATGACGAATACCAGAAAAACCAATCATTTCCCGAATTTCTTACCATGATGAATGAGGGCAGCCTCGATTTCTGCGGTTGACAACCTGTGACCGCTAACATTGACAACGTCGTCTACTCGCCCGCGGATCCAGTAGTATCCCTCATGGTCTCTGCCCGCACCGTCGCCGGTGAACTAAAAGAAGAAAAATTGTTAGTAGAGGTAACCACTGGATCGTTCCTTAGAATATGACATACATAGTAGCCCTTGTAGACATTCAAATACGTATCCATGAACCTCTGGTGGGAAGCCCAGACCGTTCTCGCCATACTGGGCCATGGCTTCTTGATAGCCAAAACTCCTTCAACATCGTTTCCGTGTAATTCATCGCCGGATACCGGATCAATGATGGCAGGCTCAATTCCGAAGAAAGGGAGTGTAGCACTCCCAGGCTTGGTTGGAGTAACACCAGCCATGGGCGAAATGACATGAGAACCAGTCTCAGTTTGCCAGTATGTCTAAAAATACGAATTAGTGCTGCTTTTTTAAGTTTGAGCTGAAATAAAGTGAAAAAAAAAAACCTACGTCTACAACATGGCATTCCTCGCGCCCAACCTTCTCGTGATACCACAACCACACATCCTCAGCTATTGGTTCACCAACCGATCCCAATACTCGCAAGGTCTTCATCTGCTTGTTGATGTGGTGATCGCCGGCCTTCTTCAACAGTCTCAATGCGGTTGGTGCGACATAGAATTGAGTAATACCGTGCTTCTCAATGATATCCCAATATCTGGAAAAGTCCGGGTATGCAGGTGTGCCCTCGAAAACTAGTGTGGAAACACCGAGCAACAGCGGCGCGTACACCACATATGTATGTCCTGTAATCCAGCCAACATCTCCTGCTGTTCCCATTTTATCGCCTGGGTGAAGATCAAAGGTGTATTTGCCCGTCATGGCCGCACCCAAAAGGTACCCAGCCGTCGTGTGCATAATACCTTTGGGCTTTCCAGTGGACCCAGAGGTGTACAGCAGGAACAAGGGGTCCTCCGAGTCCATAAGGGTAGGCGCGCAGTATCCGGGATACTTGTTGACCTCCTCATGCCACCAATAATCACGGCCTTGAGTCCATGGCACCTCTGACCCGGTGCGACGGTAGACAAGTACGTTCTTGACTTCAGGGCATTGCTTCAATGCGTCATCCACAATGCGCTTCGTCCCGATAACCTTTCCACCGCGCTTACCCTCATCGGTGGTGATTACCACTTTGGAGCGTGCATCCAGAACTCGATCGCGAAGAGATTCAGCCGAGAATCCGGCAAACACAACAGAGTGAACCGCGCCAATTCTGACGGTTGCCAAAAATGCGACTAGGGCCTCCGGGATCATGGGCATATAAATGGCGACGGTATCCCCCTTTCTGACACCCATCTGCTTTAGCACGAAAGCCAACTTGCATACCTCGCGGAGGAGCTCGCCATATGTGATAATGCGGCCTTCCGATGGCTCGTCGGCTTCATAGATGATTGCAGGTCTCTCGGGGTCTTTGAGTGCGTGTCTGTCAACGCAATTGTAGCAAGCGTTCAAACGACCCTCGAGGAACCAACTGATGTCCCCATGCTCAAAGGATCCATTTCTGACGGTCTGGAATGGAATATCCCAGTGAAGAAGTTCTCTCGCTCTCTCTCCCCAAAATTTATCCGGGTTCTCGATGGACTCGCGATACTGAACCTTGTACTCCTCTAATGTTAAATGAGGTTTGGCGGGGTGCTTCCTGTTCACATGCCGGTCGGTAAGTCAATTGAGTTCGACCCAAGACATTTTTACACCCCCAGTCAAAATTTAAATATTAAGGGGAATGAAGAACCTACTCATAATACTTGCTGGGAACTTGATAGGTCTCAACATTATGTGCTTCAATCACCACTGGCTGTGGTGGAACTCCTACTTCAGACATTTCCGTAGAATTTGAATCGAGGACCTCGGAAAGGGTTGTACTTAAGGCACCAATTTTAGCTGCAGATCGAGATGATCGTAGAGAGAAAGTAAGTTTGATGGGTTAAAAAGGCAAACGAGGATGCTCAAGGAAGGGGGAGGGGTGAGGGGGGAGGTTAAGTAAGATGTTTGCGGGGTCAATTGATCAAATCAAATAATAGGAACGGGAAGTGAGAGAGAGGAACGGGAATAGGGGACGGGACAAGCAGTTAGCTTTATACACACTTTTAAAGGACTGAAAAAACGATGGCTCTTAAACAAGGGATAGTAAGTTATTGGTAACCCTGAAAAGAGCTCGGTAGAGATACTCTGGATGAGCGGATCGCTAGACCCTATCTACTCCGTTCAAAGGGATAAGAACGGGGCGGTTACGGGATAAAGGAAGAGAATGAATTGGGGGGAGTTTACAGGGCTGGGGGGGGAACCTGGGGGATTTGTAGAAGAAGGGGCTTATTATCTACTATGAGATATTCTTACTGTATGACTTTTTTTCTCTCTTGTAGAGATGGATTATGAGGGGCGGTGGAGGAGGGATGGATACCGGTACTTCTTTTCCAAGTGTGGAATGGGGCCCTGTCTGTCTGTCTATCTTTCCTTGCCTGGCAGTAAATTTAACACTACTTCTTTAAACAGTGGAGGTGGATTGGACAATCATTATCCTTTACCGGCTCGCTCACGTTTTTTTCTTGCTCTTCCCACGTTTGTTCGGACCAATGGAACTTTTAACCATACCCTCCCACAGATGTACCGTACCTTGTCAACATCTAAATAAACTGTGGAATGGAGATGCCACCGTAAGCCTGATCCCATTCCTCTTCTCCCTTTTGTGTGAGTGAGAGAGGGGGGGGACGAGGGAACTGACTAAGCTTACTTGGGTTGGAATTGGGGGATTTGCTTCAATCCGTCCATCATCATCGTGAAATGACCCCATATGTTACTTTGCCCGAGCCGGTATGACTGACCGAGGATCTTACAAAAACTAAGCTCGTTTGTTCGGACCTTCCTTTCCCCAGAACCAAGACACTTGATTCAACATTCTCTGGTGGTTTCATGGTTTATACGGAGGTACAGCTCCTAAGTTTTGTATGTTCCACAGGGGGTAAGGGCGGCAAACCTCGCTGGTGGAACATACAAAACTTAGGCGCTGTACCTCCGTAAGAGCATTACAGTACCGTACGAATATTGTACGGACTGCGGCTTCTTTCGGGCAAACCGGGCAGAAACAGTCGGAAGGCTACAGGCACAAAATCAGCGCATCAAAATGAAACAAAAAAACAAAACAATCGATCCCAGATCACCTTTTCTATGCCAATATTACCCTCAGTACTCACATTACTGATAGTCTCCGTTTATCCAATGTTTCCACTACTGTATCTCGTACCTATTTTGCCAAAAAAAGAAAGCTATAACAACTCTCAGCAAGACACAGGCCTTATCGAAAATGCCCCGGACATTGGCCACCGGTATCATTAATAGCCGGTTCCCCTCCTATTTCGCGTTGCTCATAGTCGGTAAAACCAAGCGTGACGCAAAACCCAAAAACAAATAAGGCCCTGTTCGGCAAACCACAATATAAAAAAATTGCCATTTTTCTGAAAACAGCATATTTCCTAATACACCAAGGAGGCCAAACTTACAATGAAAGTTCATATCATAGTTAGATAGCAGATGCTGATCTGCTCATTCTATGCAAATTTGAATAAAACTAGAGGCCTACATGTTAAGGAGTAGTGAAAATAGTGATATTGTGAAATATTGCAGGACAACAACAAATGCAACATTTCGCAACATCACTATTTTTCACTACCCCTCAACCTGTAGGCCTCCAATTGTATTCAAACTCGCAGATAGTAAGTGGACTAGTATCTGCTATCTAACTATGATATGAACCTTCTTTTTAAACCTAGCCTCCTTGGTGTATTAGAAAATATGCTGTTTTCAGAAAAATGACATTTTTTTATATTGTGGTTTGCTGAACAGGACCTAAGTATAATAATAAAAATGAAAAAGGGGTGGAAAAGTAGCAAAAACAACTACCAGTACTGAAAAACAAGAAAAGGAAGAAAGGGTAGAATAGTCAAGCCTATCAAAAAATTGTAGGAACAACAAACAAAACAAGACACACAGTAGAAGCTCTCTCAATGTAAAAGGAAAACAAAAATCGTAATCAATTCAACCAATCTCATGTAGAAAATCTACAACAAGTCCGAAAAGAAAAAAACCTGAAAGGAAAACCAATCTCCTTTACCCTTCGCTCTCTTTCCAATCTATCCTGATTTCCCAACTATTTATGCTGAAATCCTCCAAAACTAACTATCCCATTGTCTTCCAGTAATTCTTTCTTCTGAAGCTTCCTTTTGTCCCATTTCCTTCCGCTTTTCCACTTTTTCCACCTTTTCCATCTCCTCATATAGCTCTTCCATCATACAATTTGCCAACTAGTTACCCAACAACTACACATCCAAAGTTTATGTACAAAAAGTTATGCAATCTCCCAATCTTCTAGCTCAACAAAACACAGTCACCAATAATCATTCGAATCGTGTAAATATAGCTATCGAAGGGCTAAAAATACACAGCCAGATTTTGACCTTCACAGTACAGTAGCAGTCAGTCGACTCACAACGGTGTGATAGGACGTCCACAGGACTGGCAGATAGTATAGGATCATGACCACATGCTGTGCTCTGGTGGTGGCTGAATTGGTGTGAGGATATGCATCACATGATTACACAAACAAATCTATATAGTACTGTCCTTGAATGAATTCAAAAAGTATGTAAGATTATCTGATAAGAAGTTTGTTGCCAAGAAAAACTTTTTTATAAGATGAATTATTATTGTAGGTAAGAGGGAATTAAGAAGATTAATATAAAACAAAAGAGGCACAAAAAAATAGAAAAAAATAGAAATTAATTAGGTTCAGACTATCTTAGACAGGAATACAGAATATTAACTGTAAGTTTGAAATATAAGAATAAAAGTGTAATATGTAACATGTAGGAGAGCTAAGAAAGCAGATATCATTGTGTATTATCTGTAACACTATTCTCTATGATAAACTTTGTATTGAATGCTTAATCTACCAAAAGTAAGAGGGGAGAATACTGGAGTCAAAGATAGAGAGTCTCATGTCCAGTATTTGAGACCAGGACCAAACTCTTATAGAGTAATCAGATTATTGTTATTACACTACAGTCTTAGCTTGGCAAGTAATTAGATAATAAGCACTATGGGGACTGTTACTTAAGTGGACTGTGAAATTAATACCAGTGAGCTCACACAATAAACCTACTACCAACTATATTTAAATGACAATAAATCTCCCTCTTATCTCATAACGTAACTCAATAACAAACACCTCACACAAACCAGTCTGTCTATTTGACCACCATCACTTACAATTTTCACTTGCAGTTTTACAATTTCCAATCAACCCCGACACTACATACTGACTACTCAACTTGCAATTTCGTAATACCTTGAAACAAAGCAACTTTGCTTACAAAAATAAAAAAGGTATATCAGTTCCAAGAAGATTTAGAATTGATTGGTCATTTGAAGAGATTTAATGGTGAGAGGAGTTATAGGAAAGAGACTGCATTACCAATTCAAGGTGTATTCCAAAGGAGTACATTTAGAGACTGCAGAATACAGCTGAATTTGTATTCTTTTCTTTTCAATTTACTTTTATTGATATTAGTTGTATCACCAACTGACAACTTGGTGGTAGATAATCAGCCAGTGAAACAATAATGGATATGATGGAGGAGATGCAGCGATGCAATATTTGCTACCAGAACTTGCCTCTCATGCATGCATTTGATGCAGATTGGCATGGAGTTAGGTGTAAAGGCTGCAGAAACTGTTTGGTAAGTCAAGTAAAGAAAATAAGGACTAACCTTAAATATTCCTATCATTGCAAGAAAGGAGTAACTAATTTGGTCACCATATGAAATATAGGCAAGGAGAAGACAAATAAGAATGGCACAATGAAGTGCAATTGTTGTTGAGCAACATGAAGAAGATGTTGTTGCTCCAGTCCCAATTCCAAGTTCAGCAATAAATCCAACACTACAGTTGGCATATTTCAAGCGAAGGTTGGAGTGGAATAGCCATACTCTTGGTCCAATGAATATTATTTGTTCTGCCTGTCATGCAAAACACTGGGAGAGTGAAAGAATTGCTAGAGGTCCAGCTGGAAGGAAAACTTTTGAATCATGTTGTAAATATGGTGATATTGTCCTGGAGAAATTGAAGGAACTGCCGGAGCCACTGAGAATACTATTAACCACAGAAGATAACCAATCAAAGCTCTTTTGAAAAGAGATTTGGCAATGGAATAATCTTTTTGCCTTTACTTCCATTTGGTTTAATATGGATAACAGAGATGCCACACATCTCGGAGGTCTCCAAATGTTTCAAGTACATGGGGAGGTATATCACCTTCAAGGATCAATAATCCCTTTAGATAGTCAGGATTTGAGCTTTGCACAAATATATATTTATGATCCTGCATATGCACAATTAGCAAGGGAATCAAGAGTCCCAGAACTCAATCCTGAACTGGTTGCAAAATTAACTGAGATGTTGGAATTGTGTTCACCATTTATTCATATTTATCGAACGGCATGAGAGAGGCTTGTGAATATGCCACCAGAGGAACAAAATTTTCGAATCTTGATTGATCCAAGATTGCAACTGATTATGGAACAGGGAACAGACAAAAGAAGGGAAAACCTGCCAACTACTGATGAAGTTGCAATAATTGTACCAGAAGAATATTGCGAGGGGAGATTCAGAGATATAGTTCTTGCAGAGAGAGAAAACGGAGCTGTACCTCATGGCAGCTTTACCAAGATTAGTCCAAATTATGCATCATATTTAGCACTCTACTATATTCACCTATTCCCATTTGGGGAACTTGGTTGGTACTAGGGCCGCAGACTCCAAAACTTATCTGGACAAAGACAAATAGTGAGGATGCCACAGCAATCATTCTATCAATATCGATTATATACGCCAGATGATGAGGCTCTAACCATATTGCGAGTGAAGTGCCTATTTCAACAATTCGTGGTTGATGCCTGGGCAGTATATGACCAGAATAAGCTGGATTGGTTCTGGACCTACCAGGCCAACATAGGATCTGATCTCTACACCGGATTAGCTGATGTAATAATCCAGGAAGATATAAACCTACAACAGGTAGGAAAGAGAATTGTACTTCCTTCAACATATCTTGGAGGAGATCAGTTCATGCAAAAGCTTTACCAAGACAGCATGGCAATAGTCCGTCACTTTGGGAGACCTTCATTATTTATTACATTTACAGCCAATCCAAAGTAGGTTGAAATTGAATGGGAGTTGCTTCCAGGTCAAACCCATGATGATAGGCCAGATTTGGTGATTCAGGTATTTAACTTAAAACTGAGAGATCTACTTGATCAGTTGAAGAGAAAGGAGGTGTTTGGTCCATGGTGAGGATGGGTATGGACAATAGAATACCAGAAATGAGGATTACCTCATATGTACCTTCTTCTTTTCTTGCAAACCGATATACATTTTTTAACAGCAGAAAATGTTGATAGAATTATTAGTACCGAGCTATCAGGTGAGGCAACTATCCAAGACTGGGAGTTGAGATCAATCATTAAGTCAAATATGGTTCACACCGAGTGTGCAGGTGATAATATTCGAGCATTATGTATGCAAGATGAGCACATTGGTGGGGTACTGGAATGTAACAAGGATTACCCAAAGTCTTTCCAAAATGAGACAGTTATCCAAGAGAATGGATATCTAATTTATTGTTGAAGAGATACTGGAGAATCTTTTATAACATCTATTTTAAATGCTGGACCTGGAGCTTTGACTCAAATTGACAATAGAAAGGCTGTCCCATTCAGTCCTTATCTTTTGCTATGGTATAAGGTACATATAAATGTAGAGGTGTGTGGATCAATTCATGCCGTTAAGTATATTCATAAATACATCTACAAAGGTGGTGACAGAGTCACAGTCAGCCTAAACTCAGATATGGATGAGATAAATAGGTATCTTCATGGAAGGTATATAGGACCAAGTGAGGCAATCTGGAGACTTTTCGAGTATGATACCAATAACGAGCAGCCAACTATTATCAACCTCAACTTCTACCTACTAGGTGAACAACTAGTATACTTCTCTGACCAAGAAGACTTGGAATTGCTTCGTGAGTGAATTCAGGATTCAGTGACAAATCTTACTGCATTTTTCAAGTATAACTCAGAAAACCTGGATGGATTACAATATGTATACCATCAATTCCTCGAACACTTTGTCTATGTGCGAAAAAAGGTTGGAAGCGGAGGCAGAGAGGTACTGCTATTGGCCGAATATATTCAGCATTCCCATTCATGGGGGAAAAATACTACCTTCGGTTATTACTCACAGTGGTTCGAGGTCCAAGAAGCTTTGAGCACATACAAACTGTGAATAATTCTTACAATCCTCTCTTGTTCGGGTATACTTGTAGTAGGTAAGGTTTCTTGTTTCGTTTATTTGATGGATCTGTCTCTTTCAGATTCTTACTTATCTTGCTCTCGTAGTTCAAGTCCTCGACTTCTACGATTCCGTGATTCTCCCAATTGATGATCTTGGTATTCTGAACGTAGTGATTGGTAAGAGATTTTTTTGTATTGAAAAGTACTTAGATGGTTGTGTGAGGAACTAACTACTCCTACTTACGAGCCTCCTTATATAGTCGTTCCTCCCACAACCCTAACCCTTGATGACTCCTCCTTATGAGTCATTCATATGTATGACTCAAATGAGTTATCATGTGAAATCTATCAGCTGACTCCTATGAGTCTACTTCGCTAACTATCAAAACCAATCAAAACTTATGGAACCAATCATGTGCGTAAATCACGTCATATGTGTGAAACCCGTGACCCATAATCTGAGTCACATGCGAAAACATAACATCATATGACCACCCTTGTGAGTCCTAGAAAATCAAACAACAAATTAAAACCTACTTATGACTTGCTAGCACAGGTAACGTGAAATACCCATTCCTTCTGACTCATAATTATGAGTCAGGTGAAATCTGCCTTACCAATCTGCCTTGCTTAGTCACGATTCATGACATTAGCTCCCATCCTCTCTTAGCATCGGTCCCAGTGTAATGGGGGTGCCCTAAGGGAAGATGGATCCCAAGTTCGCGACCACACTGAAGTGACTCAAAGATCAAAAGCGATAATCAACAGTAGAGTAAAGAAGAATCAAAACAGTAAAACTTAATATCGTTAAGCCACAGCTTCACTCAGTAAGTTTCTCGAGAGCTAGTTGATTGCCAGAGTAGAGAGGGACTCGCATATAGTTTAAGTAGAATATCATATACTGCCAGTTCCCTCCCATCACTACTCTAACTTAATCATGAGCACACCCGTCTCCTCCAGGCTGGCCAACACATACCACCCAGGACATTATTTCTGAGTGGATGTTGGTCCGCTCTGGCTAAATCTCCTTCCGACATCAAGTGTTTCAGCACTGCATCTCTAATGCGACCGCAGGAGAAAAACTCTTCATATCGTTGACATGTTAGTGGTGAATTATCATGCAACTCAGGAGATATACCATTTACGAACTCTCATACACATATGCATTTCATCTATGCAAGCCTTTAGTAGACATGGCTCTCATGATCGAGCTGAACCTTCTACTTCATTCTATTCAAGTCTTTACCTGATAGGAAAGTCTACTCAGCTCCCCCGGTGGGGCACCTTGGTGATTGGCTTAGTGGGTGCTACCCACAGTCAACTCCCCGAAAGCACCCTTACCATGATAAGAATCATGCTCTCAGAGTTCTCAAACAACCCCAATAGTCTTACAGCGATTGGGCACGAGTTGTGCCTATGTGCGATTCACCTGCCCGGAGATGCCTCAACATCTTCCGGGCCACCCCGGGACTACCCGGGAGGCTCTGGACTACCCTTCCGGTATTACCTGAGTAACTCCTTCAGTTCTTGTCCGTTTTACACATATTTGGTACCAGAAGATAGCCCTTCCTCTGGAGCACACCCTATGCCCTCTCATATATCCTACGGACAGCATCCGGTCGGACGGACGGCGACAACCTATAAAGTGTTACAGGAGTGCCGCCACTCAGTTCCTTTTGTAAGGAATGGCGCAACTCAACAACCGTAAGCCCATGACGTGCGGTCCTTACACTGGGGCCGCAGGGGGGTGTTAGGAATACCTCTGTAAAATCCTGGGGCATTCGGAGCCCTGTAGCTCCTCCTATAGCCCCCCAAAGGCTACCAGGTTTGTTGCCTTTAGATTTTACCGGAGTACCCAACCCTTACAGGATCGCCCCCAGCCCCAAGTAAGTACCTCTATATGCTAGGTAGGGTAACTTGGGTTCCATGTCACGGTAACTCGGACCTTATGGCAGGGTAACCCAGACCTCATGTCAGGGTAACCCAGGCCTCATGTCAGGGTAACTCGGGCCTCGTCACACGAGACTTTCCTGAGCCCGCCTTTTATACTACTATCTTATAGTATACGTAGTTGCCCACTATAGTGAACCAAACTACCCTTACCCAGTGACCTCAGAGTCTCCGGTATGGGTGTAAGAATAGTTTACTGTAAGACACTCTCTGGTGGGTCATTACACCCACGATGCTACCTTCCTAACCTCCCAATCTCCACAATTTTGCTCCAATCTCCCAAGCTTCCTGTTTCCACTACTGTCAACCTTCTTCCAATTTTTAGCATCATCTTTGCAGGGATTCTATTGCATTGCCAGCAGTTTGCAGTGCCCATTTCTGGTCTTCGATTGTCTTTTGCTGGCTTTCGATTATTCTCTCCTTGTTGTCTAACAGTCTCTGGAGGTCGTTTATCTGCCGGCATAATGCTTCGGTGTCCAGTTCTGTTTGTTTGCTCCCCTCTCTCCCCAACCATGTCCTTACGGTTTTCCTCTTTTTTCTCTGCTGCTCATCTGTCGTCGATAATGGTTGCCTTTCTCCCATTATCCTGGGGTAATACCCCGCATCCACCTTTTTCCATTGGTGTTCCCTACACTGATCATTGTGGCAATGTTCCCAACCCACTACCTCCTTGTGGGCTCTTCTCTTCCTGGGTTCCCTCGGGAACCAGTTTCCTCCTTTCTTATCTTATAGGTGTACTAGGCAGCCATCATTATAACAGCCGGTCCAGGACAGTGCATTGTGCACTAATTTCTCCGTATATTCCTTCTGTTCGTCCATTATGTCTTTTCCCGTGGGTCCCTAATACTTGGGACTAGTGGGGGTAGTATCCCTGAGGACATACCCCAAGTCATCCCATGGTTCAGTTTTGGGTAGGGATGCAGAGTGCGATCATTTTATTGTGATGCATACCGATTCTTGGTTTATGGGGGTACTTGGAGTGGAAATGGTGGGTTGCGAGTTTGGCATTTTTGAAGTTCTCAGCTGGGTACCAGGTTTTATTGTGTTCTGGTGAGTATCCTGTCCACTTGGCTTGATATTGCAGGTTGCCGCGATGTAGCCTAGAGTCTATTACTTCCTCTAGTTCGTATTTGTTTTCACTGTCTATTTCTATAGGTGGTGGAGGTTCTTGTTTTTGAGAGGGAAATTGATTGTCTTGGTAAGGTTTGAGTAGTGAGATGTGGAATGTGTTGTAGATTTTCATTGATGGTGGAAGTACCAGCTTATATGCGCTCTTCCCTATTTTCGCCACAATCTTGAATGGTCCGATTTTCTTGTAATCCAGCTTCTTTGCTGGTCCCATGGTTTTAATGTTTCTTGGCAACAACTATACCATGTCTCATGATTGCCAACTGGGATCTGGTCTTCGGTGTTGATTGTAAATTTCCTTCTGTCGAAACTGAGCCATGACTATCTCCTGACGTAGTGACTCATACAGGTGACTCATTTCCTCTTTCTGTATTATTTTTGCTTGCATTGAATGTCCTATCATTGCGTATTCTGGGTGAATTCCATAGTTTGCATAAAATAGTGACGTTCTAATGGTCTCCTGATGCCCATTATTGTATGCGAATTCTGCTAGTGGTAGGAGTTCACACCAATTATTCTGCTGATAATTGATGTATGCTCGCAGATACTATTCTAGTATTCCATTGGTCCTTTCTGTTTGTCCATCTGTCTGTGGGTGGAATGCCGTACTGAATCTTCTCTCGATTCCTAATTTGCTTGTGATTTCCTTCCATAGGTCTGAAGTGAACAGGGATCCCCTATCTGTGATGATATCTTTTGGTAATCTGTGGAGTCTAGCCACTTCTTTAAGGAAGAGGGTTGTGAACTGTCGTGCATTTAGATCCTTCTTGCAGGGGATGAAATGACTCATTTTTGTGAGGCGATCAATGACTACCAATATCATGTCATAACCTTCTGACTTGGGTAGGTCTGTGATGAAGTCCATGGTGATCGATTTCCATGGTCGGTCAGGTGCTTCATTTGGTTGTAGCAGCCTGTAGGGTGCATGTCGTACCACTTTTATTCGTTAGCACATGTCACAGTTTTTTACATATTGTTTGATCGTTTCTCTTATCCTTGGCCAATAGTATTTCCATTGGATTAGGTTGGTTGTCTTAGCCATTCCCCCATGTCCTACTAGGGGGACGTCATGGTGTTTCTGAATAATTGTTGTTCTTAATTTTTCATCCTCTGGTACCCATATCTTTCCTTGATACCATAGGTAGTCGTTTTTCCACTGGCATAGGCCCAGGGCTACCTCTTTTAGTTCTTTTTGTCTGGCTGTCAATGCCTTTCAGATTTCTTGGATCTATTGGTCTTGTTGTACTGCTCATTGAATTCCTTCTTCATCTTGATCATGGAACTCTGCCAGTTCCATTTCTTCTAGGAAGTATTTTTCTTTTGGTAATAAGGTTCTCGGCTTATACGTGATTCTCGGGTCCCCCTCCTGTTGTAGGTCCCCTTCCCTTCTTGTCAGGGCATCTGGTTTGGCTCCTTCTTTTCCAGGTTGATATTATATTTTGAAGTCAAACTGACTCATATATTCTTCCTACCTAATTTGTCATTTGTTTAGTTCCTTTGTGGTCATGAAGGGCACCAGGTTTTTGTGGTCTGTTAGGACTTTTATTTGGTGTTGACATCCCTTCACATACTGCCTCCATTCCTTCAGCGCTTGAACTATTGCCAATAGTTCTTTGTCGTGAATATCATAGTTGCATTGGGCCTTATTTATTGTCTTTGAGTGGTAGGCTACGGGGTTCCATTTCCTGTCTGCTCCTTGCTGAGATAGGATTCCTGCGCAAACATATCTTGAAGCGTCGGTCTCTATCATCGTAGGTTTTGTTGGATTGTAGTGTGCCAGTACTGGGGATGTGGTGAGTTTTTCCTTCACTTCTTTAAAGGCTCTCTGCTCCATCTCTCCCCATTCCCACTTGTTTTTCTTTTCTGTTAGTTGGTAGAGGGGTTTTGCTATGTGGCTAAACCCTTCGATGAATCTTTGGTAGAAGTTGCAGAATCTTAAGAAGCATTGTACTTCTTTGACTTTTTGTGGAGGTTTCCAGTCCCATATGGCACTGGTCTTGATTGGGTCTGTCTGAATTCCCTCCCTGTTGATGATGAATCCTAAGTATTCTATTTCCTTTTTGTGGAATTCGCACTTTGATGGTTTGACTTTCATTCTGGAATCTCGTATGTCGGCCAATATATTACTAATATCCTTTTTGTGTTGTTCGAGGTTATCTGAGTATACCAGGACATTGTCCAGGTAAACTATGCAGCATACATTGATATATCTCCACAAGGTGTTGTTGATCCATCTTTGAAAGGCCGCCAGGGCATTGGTCAGCCCAAATGGCATCACTAAGTATTCGTAAGTTCCTAGTTTGCTAGCAAAAGTTGTCTTGCTCTCATCTCCTTCTCTAATAGGTATGTTGTGATAGGCATCCTTTATATCTAATTTGGTGAAGTACTTCGCCGTACTTAGTCTGTCCAGGGCATCCCCTATTAAGGGTAAGGGGTATCTATCCTTTTTCATGATTTCATTGAGTCCTCTATAGTCCACACATAATCGGAGGGTTCTATCCTGTTCTTTGATGAATAATCTCAGTGATGCTTGGTCTGTCCACACCTGATAGATCCAACCTCGTTCTTTGTTCTGTTGGATGTAATTTTTTAGTTCATTCAGTTCGTCTACTCCTACTCGTGCTAAGGTTGTGGCTTGCAGCCACAACCCCTGGCTGCTCGCTCGCTCGCAACTTGGGGCACTCTAGAAAGTACCTGCCAGCTCAACCTGACTTGCCAGCTCAACATGACCTGTGGCTCAACACAACTTTTGGTGGCTCAACATTGTGGCTTAATATGATAGAGTAAGTCTACTGTACAAAATATTCTAGGTAACATTTATTTTTCCTAACCCCACCTGCCTCTTAATACCCATGACTATAAGCTTTACTAATTTTTTTTTATAGGCTTGAATATTCTGCCGTTTGTTCACACATAATTTTATCTCATGCCAGAAAGGTTTCCGTTCAGCTCGTTCAATCCTTTTCTTCGCATTCTGCACTCGCTGCAGCTGTTTCTCCGCTTTCTCCAACTCTGCATCCTCCTGACGTTTTGCCATTTCATGAGCTTGTAAAGCATACAGAACACCCCCTTTCTGTATCTGTCTTCTATTGTCACGGTGCACATTGTACCTTGCAGATCTTGCTTCTTCAGCTGCTTGTGTATGCTCTATATGCTCCATGGCTAATGCACCTGACTGTGCCTGTACTAATCCACCTTGCACTACCATTTTAAGTTTTCGCTGAAATGTTGCTGATAGATCATTTGCCTCCCGCTGTAATTCCTCACCCATTTGCTTCAAGCTATGGACTGTAAGAGGAACTGTTGGTGAGGATACCCTTGTTAGTGTAACAGGATGGTCAGCAGGCATTGCTGCCTCACGTAGCTGAGATATTACAACATTTAGATTGTAGAGGATGAGACCAGTTGCTTTAAATGCAGACTGGATTGTTGTTGCCTTGAAGGTCTGTTGTCTTATCGAATTGATGGTGTCTAAAAATTCCAATTTATCAAACTCGCTACAACCAGTGCAGGTTGCTGCTTCAACTGCCTCAGCATGATAATGCTTATAGGGCTGAAATACCACCACATCAAGGGGTTGGAGGAGATGGCTAGTATGGGGAGGGAGGCAAAAAATAATTATTTTGTCCTGATCGCAGTACTCAATGAACTGCTTTGTACAGTGGGAACTGAAACCGTCCAGAAGCAAGAGCCGATAAATACCAACTTTCCGCTTTTGAGAAAACAACTAAAAATGTGCCAGCCACTTCATGGACAACTCGTCATTGCTGTATCCTGTTTTCGAAGTTCCAACAAGATAATCGTCTGGTATTGATGTTGTAGTGTACCATGGTTCTTGGTAAATAACACCAGGAATAATAACCATAGGTGGTAGAACTACCCCATCAGCACTAATAGTTTCACATACTGAAACAAGCTCGTGGTTTGTTGAACTTGCTAAATATGACTGTCATGATGGGTCCCTGGTGATTATCCACTGGTCACGTCCAATCCCAATTCTGAATCCAGTTTCGTCAAAATTATAGCAATCGGCTATGTCAAACTGATACTTCTCACAAACTGCCTTGTATCTTTTGAACCAATCTCGTATCTCATATGGCTGATGAGCATTCTTTCTGTCGATATCGATAGTACATTGTTTTCGAATCGAGTATTCTGGATAGTGACTGAGAAAACATTGTGCCTAATGGTTACCTACAATAAGTACTGGAAGTGGACCTATATAAGCATTTTGCAGAATTGCTTTTGCACAACCTGAAAGCATCTGGAGACGGGTGCTGGTTCCTACTGCATCCAAACGATCAAGGTACTAACAAACTGCCAATTCTTGGTCTTCAGAAAGCTTCTGATTTGTTGCTAATCTATCCTGCTTGGATGGAACTCCTTCCAACGTGCACGAAGTGGTGATACTGGAATTTCATACTGAAGAGCAAGTGCTGCAAGGTTCATCTTCTCATGTTCTAATCCATCCAAAGATTTGAGGGCAGCCTAGATTCTTGTCTCGGTATCTCTATATGGCTCTTTCAACTGGCTAGGAAGTTTAACAGTAGGCAGTACAGGAGGCATGATGGTGATGGATTTGGTGATGTCAGAGATTGGAAGAAGGATATCATATTGGATGGGAGAGGATTTGGGAGTTTACAGATCTTGTTTAGAATCTACCTCAGTTGTAATTATGGTACTTAGGTTATAACTTTGATATAAATAGATACAAAATAGAATATTAGAAACAATAGGCCTTCCTATTGTTTTTCAGCCATTGAGATAGATTCAAGTTGAATAGCAATATTATGCTGAGCCACAATGTTAAGCCACCAAAAGTTGTGTTGAGCTACAGGTCATGTTGAGCTGGTAAGTCAGGTTGAGCTAGCAGGCACTCTCTAGAGTGCCCCAAGTTGCAAGCAAGTGAGCAGCCGGGGGTTGTGGCTGCAAGCCACAACCTTTGCACAAGTAGTCGATATATTTTCTTCTTTGGGACCTTCTTTCCCTCTTCTAGGGTTATTCCCAGGTCTACTCCTTCCAGATGTGGAGGTAGTCCTTTCTTTTCTTCTTGCTCGCATACGTCCAGTAGATGATGGTATCCCTTTCGGATCGTCTCCTCTATTCTTCTCTTTTCCTTTTTTTTCTGGTGTTGTATGGCCAATTCTGTACTGATGTTAATGGCCTCTACTCGAATTGTTTCTTCTACCTTCCTCCATCAAACTATCCCTGTAGATTCTCCTCTTCAGTAAAAGTGTCCAAATGCTTTGGCTGATATTTCGTGGATCTCAATCCTCTTGGATTGCTTCTTTTTGTCTGGTTTATCTTTTTGGTTGGTTTGTTGGATATCAGAGGGATCTGAGCTCCCAAATCTATTGTCCTCCCTCTGGGTGTCTTTCAGCTCTGTTACTTCTAGTAAGTCTTCTGTGTTGATTTTTTCTACAAGGAGTTGTGCAATTTGGTCCCCCCTCTTTATCTGGTACTCGTTGTTACCGAGGTTGACCATAACCACCTTCACTTCTCCAGTGTAATCTTCATCTATTACTCCTGCGTTCATCATGAGTCGATGCTTGACTGCTAGACTGCTTCGAAGTGCTATGCATCCATAGGTTTGTGGAGGTAGCCCTAAGGCTATTCCCATTCGTACTATTCCTTGCCCATTGGTAGTTATCTTGACATCTTCGCTTCCATACAGGTCATGTCCTGCAGCCTTTTCTCAGCCTTTGGTGGGCATCCTTGCTTCTGGTGTCAGCCTTCTAACCTTGACCCTTCGGTCTCCCCTGATCTTGATCTCCAAAAGCCTTGTGATTAGGTTTTCTTCCTGGGCTTCAGCTTCTGGGACTGAATAGACCACTGGCGAACTGTTGAGATGCCATGTCGTACATTGTTCACTATTGAATGTGATCTTTCTTTTGTTCCAGTCTATTGTGGGATTGTGTTCTCTCAACCATGGCATTCTAAGGATGACTTCATGATTACATAGTTCTCCTACCTGAAAGGTTCCCTCTTCCTGGTGACTTCCTATCTTCATCGATACTTCTACTGTGTGGGTTACAGGCCCCATTTGGCTTGGTTCTCCATCAGCCAAGTACATTTCTCTTGCATTCTTGGCTTCTTTCATCATTATTCCCTGTTTCTTGCAGACTTCATTGTCGATGAAGTTTTCTGTTGCTCCTGAATCGATCATTGTATTGATCATAACTGTGTTCTTTCCTTCTCATAATTGTACTTTTACCATGACGTGGTCATTTTCTTGTTCTAATGATTCCATGTGCTGAAGTGCTGCATAATAATTGGATAAAATGATGGGTTTTCGTTCTGGTCTGTCCCTCAGTCCATCACTTACTGGGGACATTCCTCATTTCCCACCTGCTCTTCTTCTCTTTCTACCTCTATTTCCTTGATCATGGGTCGACTCCTCCTTATCTTGTGATCCTGTAGTCTCCACTCTTTTCTTACCACCATATAATCCTTGTTGTCTGTTGGGCTCCTACACTCCCTCGCCAAGTGTCCTGGCTTGGTACATGCTAGGCATAGGTTATTGTTCCTCCTTCGCACAAACTTATTTTTTGATAGGTTGAGATTGGGTCTTCTCTGCGTCATGTCTAGATCCATGGGGTCCCCTTTTGGGGTCTCTTCCCTTTCTGTCCTAAATGTCCCATTTGGGTTCCTGGATGTTTCCATCGTCTTCTGCCCCATTGCTTGACCTCCTTGCAAGTGTTTGATCATACTGATCTGACTTTCTTTCTCGATGGCCCACTTGGTCATGACTTCCATGCTATCAGTTGTGAAGTGGTTGGCGGCCTAAGCATCCTGCAGGGTTCTATTGATTCCTTTCAGGAACTGTCTTCTCATAGTTCCTTCGTCTTCATTTGCCTCCATTGTGGTGAGTTAGAACTCATTCCAATAATCTATTGCTGTTTCTTTTCCCTGTCTCATTTGCTCCAGTTTTGTGCATGCTGCATTTTCTGCATCAATGTCTCCAAACTGGCCTTGGAGTGCCTCAGCAAACTCTTCGTATGTTGTCCAAGGTTCCATTCTTCTTCCCTCTATATAGGGTATTATCCAGCTTGCCACTCCTTCCCTCTGTAGGGTCTTGACATATGTGATCTTCCACTTTGCTTTCGTGGTTCTCGTAGCATCGAAATATACTCTGCATTGGGCCAAAAATGTTCGCAGATTGCTGTGCATCCTGCTGAATGTTGGTAGCTTTTCTACCTTCATTCTGTCTCCATTTTCTCTTCTGCCATTCAGGTGGTCGAGAATTTCAGCAAATTGTTCAGTGGCAAACTGTTGGATTTGTGTCTCTGGTGGTGGGATTGCAGCCACTCGCACTGGGGGTACTCCTGCTCCTGCTCCTCCTGCCAGGGGTACTGCTGCTCCTGCCCCTCCTGCTGGGGGTACAACGTCCATTGCATCACTCATTGTTGTTGGGTACTGCTTGTTAGACCTAACCAAATGTCACAATCCTCTCTTGTTCAGGTATACTTGCAGTAGGTAACGTTTCTTGTTTCGTTTATTCGACGAATCTGTCTCTTTCAGATTCTTACTTATCTCGCTCTCGTTGTTCAAGTCCTCAACTTCTATGATTCCCTGATTCTCCCAATTGATGACCTTGGTATTCTGAACGTAGTAATTGGTAAGAGACCTTTTTATATTGAAAAGTATTTAGCTGGTTGCATGAGGAACTAACTACTCCTGCCTACAAGCCTCCTTATATAGTCATTCCTCCCACAACCCTAACCCTTGATGACTCCTCCTTATGAGTCATTCATATGTATGACTCAAATGAGTCATCGTGTGAAATCTATCAGCTGACTCCTATGAGTCTACCTCGCTAACTATCAAAACCAATCAAAACTTATGAAACCAATCATGTGCGCAAATCGCATCACATGTGTGAAACCTGTAACCCATAATCTGAGTCGCGTGTGAAAACATAACATCATATGACTACCCTTGTAAGTCCTAGAAAATCAAACAACAAATAACAACCTACTGATGCCTCGCTAGCACAAGTCATGTGAAATACCCATTCCTTCTGACTCATAATTATGAGTCAGGTGAAATCCACCTTACCAATCTGCCTTGCTTAGTCACGATTCATGACAATAATACTATTCACTCAACATTCAAAAATGCCTGTATTGTGTTAGGTCTTCTAGAAGATGATGGAGAGTGGGTGGCCCTATTTACTGAAGGTGTTGGATTTAGTACTGGACATACCTTACACCATCTCTTTGCTCTTACCTTGCACCATACAACTCTTTCTAATCCTTTGGCAATTTGGGAAAGATTTAAGGGAAAATTTTGTGATGACATATCTTATCTTCTAACCCATGGTCAAGTTACATTACCCAACAATGTCTAAGAGAACCTGCCAGGCCTGCATTTAGAGTACAGTCTTTTTTTGATCCAGAAACTTTTAGTTGAGCATGGAATGACCTTGGAACTATATGGTTTACCAGAACCACAATATGATTGGTCTGATCAGAGAGACATCCAAAATTCATTTATCGAGGAGGAAATGAATTACAACAGAAGAGAGCAGTCAGAACTAGTAAATAACCTTCATACCTTACTCAATAAAGAGCAGGAAGAATATTTCAACTCTATTAGAATAGCTGTGCAGCAGAGAGATTTAAATCTGGGGTAAAATTATCCATCAGTATTTTTTCTCCACGGTCTGGCTGGAACAGGAAAGATATTTCTATATCTAGCATTGGCCAGTTTTTACCGTGCATGGGGCCAAATTGTTCTCTTTGTTACGTCTTCTGGAATTACAGCATAACTTTTACCTGGTGGCCATACTGCGCATACACGATTCAAAATCCCAATATCAAATGATTCAACTGGTTATTGTAATATTAGTGGGAGTTCACATCTGGCCAAGCTTATTTGCAAAATGATACTCATTATTTGGGATGAGGTACCCATGCAGCACAAAGCCTGTTTTGAAGCTGTCAATAGAACATTGAATGATTTATGCGAAAGAACACCAGATTACCTCTTTGGTGGTATTCCAATTGTACTGGGACGAGACTTTGCTCAGATTCTTCCCATCATGCAGTGTGGTTCACAATAAGTAACCATTCTTGCCTGCATTCAATATAGTTCTTTTTGGAAAGATTTAATTATCTTGAAATTGGTGTGCAATATGTGTGTAATTCCAGATGAGCCTAATCAGGAATATATTCAGTACTTGGAAAAGCTGGTCTGCGATCCAACTAACTATGGAATCATTACACTTCCTGATTTTATAACAGGTGTTGGGAGTGTGGAAAACCTGTGCGATAATATATACCCCCCTCTAATCCTCAATAATTCACCGACAACACATGATGCCTTTGTGGGAAGGGCCATTCTTTCCTTCAAGAATGATATTGTTAATGAGTTCAATGAGATTTTACTTCAAAGAATGCCTGGGGCAGAACATACCTTTGAGGCAGCGAATAATATCGAGATGAGTGAAGATGCCTCTGGAGCTGAACATCTGGCAATTGAATATCTCCAGAGTATTAGTCTGGTATCTTTACCACCTTCGAGTTTAAAACTTAAAGTTGGTGCACCAGTTATTTTACTGCGAAACCTTAGTCTGAAATATAGAATGGGCAATGGTACAAAAATGAGGGTTCTTGGAATAGGGAGAAATTGCTTGTAAGTTGCAATTTGAGGAGACAAATTTGATGCCCAAATTCGTCTTATTCCTAGGATCAAGTTGATGAGTAATGATGAGGATTTACCATTTACTCTCAAACGAAAGCAATTTCCACTCCATCTCTATTTCGCCATGACAGTTAATAAAGCTCAAGGTCAATCATTAGAAAATGTTGGGGTTGATTTACATAGTGATGCATTCACACATGGTCAGTTGTATGTTGCATTATCAAGGGCAATGTCTCTTGCTGGACTTACAGTACTTACTTCTCCTGAGCATCCAACAGTTACAAGAAATGTTGTTTACTCAGAAGTTCTTCTCTGATTATTACATTAGCTTAGAAATACTATCATTTTCTCTTACCTTCTCTATTGTCTATTATTTGTCTCTAATATTTATAACTACCTCACTCTTAGTTTAGATCAATAACTGCATGTTATTGATGCTTTGTTTTGATTCTTTGGATAATTGGTAATGCATAGTACTATATGCCAGTTGTTCATAGAATTCACCTTTTTCTTTTCTTCAGTTTTTTTGTACAATTCTCACTATTTTTCTGTTGTATTTATAATATTTTAATCAACAAAAGTTTTATCACCCTCCTCCCCAATTTACCTCTTTTGACTCTTAAACTTTAACACCATTTCAATTCAAACTTCGAATTTTGTCCCTTGGTGTAATTATTCAGCCATCTATATCCTTACAATATGTGCCTGAAAGTCTCCATTTCGGACTACAGATTTTGCGAAAAGTATTGATACCTATACTAGAAGCCTGTCAACCACTACCCTCTACATAATTAGAACTTCTAGGAGCATCGACGCCACTCGAGGTCTCGAGTGGGTACTTGCTAGTGTCTTGGCACGGTGCTTGAAAGAGTTGTTCACTCTGTTTGCCTCCTTGTCAACCTTCAACCATCCGCTCTTCCTTCTCTCGCGGCGTTGACACCACCCTCGGCCCCCTCGTTCTTCCTCCTCCTTTCTCTATCCTTCTCATCTTTGTTCAGTGCATAGCGTTGAACTACGTCTTTATCCATCTCGAGCCTCTTCTCCCCTCCCCACCTGCAACCCTCCCCACCTGC
This sequence comes from Choiromyces venosus 120613-1, assembly GCA_003788595.2. Classification (NCBI taxonomy): domain Eukaryota; kingdom Fungi; phylum Ascomycota; class Pezizomycetes; order Pezizales; family Tuberaceae; genus Choiromyces; species Choiromyces venosus. Next base: position 1,780,442 of record ML120353.1, read on the forward strand.
AACCCTCCCCACCTGCAACCCTCCACACCTGCAACCCTCCAAACCATTGTGTCTGCGAGCCTTTCCTCTTGGTCTTTTTTCTCTCCATAGGCTCACTTTGATATGGTACGGTACTAATATTTTTGATACCTAGTTCGAGCAAAAGCTCGCCACATCCTGTTTTGCCCCTTGGCTGGTGGATTCAGGGCCATGTCCAACGAACTCGATCCGCACCACCTGGTGGCTCTGATGAGCCACATATTTGCGAGTACGCAAGACGGTTCTTCTCGCCGCTTGGACACTTCATCTCACAACTTCAAACACGGCATTGTCGATAACCATACGACAAATGTTCGCACCCTTCCCATCCTGGATGCCATTGCGAATATATCTGTTTCTCGGGAGAGATCCCAGTCCATTGCAGTAGCTCTACAACTGGACTCTCAGAAAAAAGAAATTCGCCTAACGATCGCCGAGAACCAAAGAGTCACGAAGGCTCTACTCGATCATCTCTGCAATGTTTGGGGAAATTTGCAAACCCTATCGAATGAGTATGCGGAGCAGAGGACCGGGGCATCGGACCAGCCCATGCATATGGCTCTCACTTTGAAGATACAGATATTTCGCGACATATACCTGTACTCCCTAAAAAAGCAGATGAAGCGAATAAACAAGTGGTTTCAGAACCTTGGCCAGTTCATGAAGGTGTTGCTTAATAGCCGTGGGTCCTCCAACCTACAAGGGTTTGAAGTGAATCTGTTCGATGCTGTGGTTGCATTGTTCACGGCACTGAACCTAGTTGGCAAGCTTCATGATAATCCACAAAGCCAACTTACAGATGAGCAATGGGCACAAGTATATAGGCTAAGCATGAAGGCCAATGAGGATGTAAGAGTTGTGCTCGCTGATAGAGATGGGACCAGCTGCGAGGTTTTGGCTGAGGAACTAAAAGGTATGCCTCTTCTGCTCCCCATTACTTGAGTACCATAAAATCTCTTACGATTAGCTATCTTCGGTAGGCTACTAATCTCCGGATTCAGAGATGAAGCACCTCGAGAAGGAATGGTGTTTACCTAACACAGTATAGCTTGAGCAGGCAGGAGCAGTCTAACCTTGCTAGCTGGTAGCGTAATTTCCTTTGCCTCCTTCCCCCGCTCAAGCTATACCACGTTAGGCAAATACTATTCCTTCTCGAGGTATTTTGTCTCTGAATCCGGAGATTAGTAGCCTACCGGAGAGAGCGAATCGTAAGAGATTTTACGTTACTGCATGTTTTTTGTTCTAGTCTTTAACCTAACTTCGCTTCTCTACCAGATGATTGTCCCCAAGGCCCCTTCAATCTTCGACGTGCCCTTGTGAAACTGACTTCCCTACCTCAGCACATTGAATCTCTATTTGGATTTGCCCATTCTCCCCGCCTCCGGCCCACCTTGCTATACCGCATGTTCATTATTGGTGTCCCAAAGCGGAGTCGTAAGGTGCAATTACCTTCGTCGTCGTCGAGGGAGTGGAGGCTCTTCTTGGAGACTGCATGTCAACAGAGCTACAACTGGCAGGAGGGCGATGCGATAGAGCTTTCGGAAAAGTTTAACTCACGGACATATATGTGCGCAGTCCACAGCGAATGTAAACTTATTCAGTACCTCGAAACTACACACGAGAATCAATGGGATAATGTCCCCCCATTTTCCTACATTGGGGTCTCTAAGCTCAGCTGCAGTGCCTGCCGCATCTGGATAGAATCCTTCAACAAACTGGGTGGACGGCAGTTTTATACTAGAGGCTCACATGACAAATGGTGCTGGCCTTGGGGGATGCCGAGGATGGGGGGGCCTTTGGATGAGATTATGGCAAAAAAGGTTTTGAAAGAATACATTGCATATGAGAGGGCAAGTAACCGTCTGAGATTGCACTCGGAGAGCACTGGTGCGTCCTCATCCGGGGCCCAGCATGGTTTAAGTGATGACCAGCGGGAAGAAGCTGTGGCCACTTCCGTATTACAGGAAGAGTTCGGAGGTGACATGATGTTGTTTCTTAACTCTAAATTTCCGGATGTCTGGTGAAAAAGGTGATGAGGTGATATCGAGGAGATGGAATGGGCTGAGAGATATTTGAGAGGGATGCTGGGACAAAATGTATGGATAGTATAGGAGGAGGTTGCTTTTGTTTGGTCTGTTCATTGTGCCCACCTGTTCATTCACCTCCCTTCCCATACCAATATTTGGGTAGGTTGGGGAAGTGCTAAACTTTTTTTTTTCTACTTCCTTGCTGTTTTTTTATTTTTATTTTTATTTTATATCATTATTTAATTTCGTTTAAGGTACAAAATCCACAAAGGACCTCAATAGTCATGGCGTCAAAAAGCCTCTACCCCGGACCGGGCCCCAGAAAGCTATAGAAAAATGATGGCCCGAAGGCCTGGTTGAAAAAACTATCCTAACAAGTAACCCTCCCATACACTACAACAGAGTATGAAATCCTGCCAACGATGCACAGTAACTAAGAAAACTAAACTCCCGACAGTGCAACTAACAAAGAAACCCAAAATCCAAACCTAAGGACCAGTCCAAACTCAGCTTATGGGTGCAAGCCCTGGCGAAAGTTAGATAAATGTATCCATGGACGAAAAGGTACATGCCAGGGGGTCAAAAGGAGATCAGGTCTCATGATAGGGGTGTGGCAGAAACAAGGAACCCAAGCACCCACTTGAGCAGAGGGGGTGGTGGTGGCAGTAGGGTGCCAGCCGAGGAGAGGATGGAATGGCAGTAAGATACCAGCTATTATAGAATCAAAGCTGTCTGACTGTATTACCGCATCTCTCACATAGTCCCTTGTGATAGGAGAGATAGCGTCACTTCTGGATGGGATCCCAGAGGCAGGAAGGCATCGGGGGATGGAGAAGAGGTGCAGTAGAGTACTAGCTGATCATCTGGAGAGAGGATGGTTCAGGAGGGGAGTACTCACTTGGCGGGACATACTATCAGTTATCGTATTTGTGTCTGACAAGGCAGCCTCCTACAAAAAAGGAGAATGGAGAAATTGACCATGGCCTGTTGAAGTGTTTCCTCCTACTGCTAACTGTGTTCCTAGCTATCTGTAGAAAGACCAAATGAAAAAACCTGACAGTAGTGATCACTAAGCGAGGTGAAGCAAAAGTGGGGTAAGGGAGGTAACCAACATCATGAGATGCTGGGAGGAAGGAAAGAGTAAGCTCAAGAGGGTAGACCTCAAGAGGGAAGTGAGGAGGGGATGCCTGAATGCAAACAAGTGATGGACTCGGAAAGCATGCTTCCTAGCCCCCCCCTAGGTCATGGGGAGGATAGAAAAAGTGGTAATGATTTTCTTCATGGTTGTGGTGTTGAGTCGTTCCCAAATAGGAAATAAATTTCAATGACTAGAGGTGTAGTGAAGATGGAGGATATCTACTTCCTTGCTGTTGTGGGTGGGATTTGTACTTGTTAGTTGTAGTAGAGGATACATAGAATCTGGCTATTGACTTATATGTATGTTCTATTGCCTACTTTATAAATTTAGCATCTTCTTATTTTCCACTATAGTGCCAGGTATCCAAGGCTGACCCTCTTTGTTCACTTTTTGGTGGACTTGAACAGGGATATTTCTATGATGAAAAGGATAAATAGGCGGTTTCATGTCAAGCAGTTTTGATCATTTTTGTCAGTTCTGTAGTGTACTGAAAATGCTAAAATATCAAAAATGGTGGAAACAGCAAACTGAAAAAAAGCCAGTTTGCAGGTTTCATTTTTCATTTTTGGTGAAAGTTGGGTGGATACTAGTATTGTGCACAGAAACTAGTGAGAAAAATCTATAATGTATTTGTATTCAAAGTTAGGATAGTGACTAAGGTCATATAAGTATTCTTAGGTAAGGAAAGAAAGTGATAGTAAACTTAAGCAAGTCCAGCCCTAAAGTTTTATATATTCCACTAGCAAGGATTATTAAGCTACTAGGTATAAGGGCAGCAAATTAGGTATAGTAGCTTGGGGCTGATTACAGTATGTAAGAAAAGTCTTGAGGCTGAACAATTTGTACTGTATTCTCTTTCAACTCCGTGAAGAGACTTAATAAAAGTATACTATATAATATGATAGTATCTGATGTGACTAAAATGTACATGACTAAGAAATACAGAAAACAGACAGACAATTATGTAATAGAAGTGAAAAACAAACAAGAGAGAAAGGGCCAGGGCTTAAGGGTAGCACAAAAGGATATCCTTTAGAGGTTGTGTGGTTTATATATGGGCTATCACTAGTTTCTCTATAAGGATCAATGATACTTAGTTTTTACAATGAGAGATAAGAGATAAATAACATTTGAGGTAGAATGTCTGCCAGCTTCCCTGCTGGCAGAACTATTGTTAGCAGATAATCTACTAGGACCTACCCTGAAATGTGCATGGCAGTAGCAGAACCTTGACAATAGTAAATTGGGAATATAACTTATATCTACTATATACTATACAGTTCATCTCAAAACACAATCTCAAATGTCCGATCTGATCTGATCATCTGATAAGATCTATGATGGTGTGTGCAGTGCATGGTATTTTTGGTCCCTTCCGCAAAATGAGGTGCAACAATGCTAAGACGCCAAGCTCCACATGCAAAATTTTCTGCCCCTCTCCTATATAATGTCAATCTTCCCTATCTTTTCCTCAATCATTCTCTTCACATCACCTCCATCTGTTTTCATAATAATTAACAACCAACCAGTTTCAATCTCTTGAATTCCTCTACTTCCCTGCCATGGCTTGGATACAACACCTATACAACTTGAATATAAAAATTGAAAGGGTTTTTTATTATAATGCCATACTGCAGTAGCTGCCAACAGGACAAACCTGAGACTGATTTGGATTGAGATTGGCAAGAGAGTCTGCACCGCACATGTAGGGGGTGCTTGGTCAGTCACACCTACTGAGTCCCACTCTTGTATTCAAGAATCACAGGATATTAACATGGTTTATGGTGATAATAGGAGAAAAGGAGGACCAGGAGGCAACAACAGAGAGAAACAGTAGTGCAAGCAGTAGAGGAGGGGGGGAATACAATTGCAGAATAGTTCGAAGGTTTGTAGTTGCCACTCAGCTGTTGAGATTAGTAGCTAACAATTTATTGTAGTGCAAGGAGAGGAACAGGAAGGTATAGTTATCATCAAAGTATATCCTGAATGATGTCTAATATTGATGTCAGTAGTAGATGATCCAGCAGGAAGGAGGAGATGCAGGTGATATCGAAGGGAGAAGAATGTGACAGATTTTAATCAGAATATGAGAGGAGAAATACTATTGACTTGCAGGATGTGTTTGGTCAGTTAATACCACTGCTGATATTCTCCCAGGTATTTTGAGAAGATGAAACTAATTGTGACTTTATAATATAGGCTGCTGAACGAGTGGCAAGAGGAGGAGTAGCTGCAGTACCTATGGTCAATGATCAGGTAGTTCCTTTAGCTCAAGGACAGGGAGGTCAAGAGGTACATTTGCAAGTACATTTGGCCATATTGGACCAGAGAGCAAGGTGGACATGTTGCGATCTAGGGAGGATGGATATCAGGTGTACTGGCTGTCAAGCTCTGCACTGAGTAAAGGAGCTATCAGCTAAATGACCCCAAGGTGGAGAGACAAGCTACGAGTCCTGCTGCAAGCATGGTGATGCTCAGGTTGAGAGAATGCAATAACTACCAGAGCCCCTCAATGCTTTGATGAATGGAGATGATGTGTAATCAAAGTCCTTCTGCTTAGGGCTTCACAGATGGAATAATCTCTTTACCTTCACATCTATCCAGTACAACATGGATGAACGTACAAGTGAGATTGGTAGTACTTTCCAGCTATTCCAGATACATGGTGCAATATATCATAGGCAGGGACCTCTGGTCCCAGCAGGAGGATGGGATGCCCTTTATTACCAGATCTACCTCTATGATCTACTTTATGCAGCTGAAGCAAGATCTGCTCATGCACCAGAATTGGATGCCAATCTTGTTCGTTCAGTCACCTTGATGTTGCAAGAGTCCTGCCCACTTATTCACCTATACCTTACAGCCAAGGAGAGGCTTGAGCAGATTGCGGAGAGGGAGGACAACTTTCACATAATCTTGGATCCACAGTTGAGTCTTGTGGTAGAAAGGGATGCAGATCAGTGGTGTGAAATCCTACCTACTGCTATTGAAGTCGCCATGATTCTGCCAGAGGAGTATGGGAGTGCAGAATTCAGAGATATTGTGTTGACACAGAGATTGAATCGAGAGGATTTTGGAAACTCATTTTACCAGATCAATCCCAACCATGCCTCCTATCTTCCACTCCACTATGTTCTCCTCTTCCACCATGGAGAACCTGGCTGGCATTGGGGTAGGACACTAGGCAATCAACATGGCAATTACTAAAATATGAATCTCACACAGTGTGTATTCTACTGATTCTGCCTACATCCTAGAGATGGGGAGGCCTCAACTCTCTTCCATACTCAGAGACTTTTGCAGCAGTTCGTTGTGGATGTGTGGGCAGTTTGTGATCAGAATAAGCTTGCCTGGCTGTGTTCACATCAGGCAAATATCTACTCTGATCTTTACAATAGTCTTGCTGATATAATGGAGGTTGGTGATGTCAACTTTGCAGAGGTTGGAAGGTGGATGGTCTTGCCATCCAGCTATCTAGGAGGTGATAGATTTATACAATAGCTGTACCAGGACAGTATGGTAATTTTGTGGCACTTTGGTAAGCCTTCCTTCTTTATAACCTTTATTGCTAATCCTAAATGGGTTGAGATTGAGCATGAGCTTCTACCCCACCAGTCAGCTGGAGATCAGCCTGATCTGGTAGCATGTATCTTCAATCTCAAGGTACACAATTTACTGGATCGGGTATGGCATAAGGAAGTCTTAGGGCCATGGCTTGGTTGGGTTTGGACAATTGAGTATCAGAAGCAGGGCCTCCCACACTTTTATCTCCTTTTCTTGCTGAAAACTGATCATCAGTTCCTAACTGCAACCAATATTGACCACTTCATCAGCATAGAGCTACCCTGCCAGGATGATGTGATTGGTGAGGAGCTGCATGGTATTATCTAATCTACAATGGTTCATACTCACTGTGCTGGTGGCAATAGTTGAGCAGCATACATGTAGGGTTTGAACCCTCTAGTAGTATCAATATATCATAAGGGCTATCCTCGTAATTTCCAAGATGAGACAATCATCACAGAGGATTGGTATCTAACCTACAGGAGATAGAATACTGGACAATCCTTCAAATTGGTAGTACCAGGGAGTGGAGCTAGGGTGACCACCATGATTGACAATCGAAGAGTAGTGTCATATAGTCCATACCTTTTACTCCGCTACAAGGCCCACATCAATGTTGAGGTTTGTGGGTCTCTTCAGGCTGTAAAGTATATCCACAAGTACATCTACAAGTGTGGAGATTGTGCCAGTGCTGTCTTGAACTCAGAGCATGATGAGATCAAGCACTATCTGTAATGGGGGTACCTTAAGGGAAGATGGATCCCAAGTTAGTGACAATACTAAAGTGACTCAAAGATCAAAAGCGATAATCAACAGTAGAGTAAAGAAGAATCAAAATAGTAAAACTTAATATTGTTAAGCCACAGCTTCACTCAGGAAGTTCCTCGAGAGGTAGTTGATTGCCAGAGTAGAGTGGGACTCGTATATAGTTTAAGTAGAATATCACATACTGCCAGTTCCCACCCATCACTACTCTAACTTGATCATGAGCACACCCGTCTCCTCTGGGCTCGCCAATACACACCACTCGGGACATTATTCCTTTGTGGATGTTGGTCGCTCTGGCTAAATCTCCTTCCGACATAAAGTGTTTCAGCACTGCATCTCTAATGCGACAGCAGGAGAAAAACTCTTCATATTGTTGACATACTAGTAGCGAACTATCACGCAACTGAAGAGATATACCATTTATGAACTCTTATACCCATATGTATTTCATCTATGCAAGCTTTTAGTAGACATAGCTCTCACGATCGAGCTGAACATTCTACTTTATTCTAGTCAAGTCCTTGCCTGATAGGAAAGTCTACTCAGCTCCCCCAGTGGGGTACCTTAGTGATTGGCCGGGTGGGCGCTACCCACAGTCAACTCCCCAAAAGTACCCCTACCGTGATAAGAATCATACTCTTAGAGTTCTCAAATAACCCCAATAGTCTTACAGTGATTGGGTACAAGTTGTGTCTATGTGCGATTCACCTGCCCAGAGATGCTTCAACATTTTCCAGGCTACCCTGGGACTAACCAGGAGGCTATGGACTACTCTTCTGGTATTACCTGAGTAACTCCTTCAGTTCTTGTCCGTTTTACACATATTAGGTACCAGAAGATAGCCCTTCCTCTGGAGCACACCCTATGCCCTCTCATATATTCTACAGACACCATTCGGTCGGACGGACGGTGACAACTTATATGGTGTTACAAGAGTGCCTCCACTCAGTTCCTTTTGTAAGGAATGGAGCAACTCAACAACCGTAAGCCCATGACATGCGCTCCTTAGACTGGGGCCGCAGGAGGGTGTTAGGAATACCTCTGTAAAATTCTGGGGCATTCGGAGCCCTGTAGCTCCTCCTATAGTCCCTCAAAGGCTACCAGGTTTGTTGCCTTTAGATTTTACTGGAGTGCCCAATCCTTATAGGATCACCCCCTGCCCCAAGTAAGTACCTCTAAATGCTAGGTAGGGTAACTTGGGTGCCATGTCAGGGTAACTCAGACCTTATGGTAGGGTAACCCGGACCTCATGTCAGGGTAACTCAGGCCTCATTACAAGAGCCTTTCCTGAGCCTGCCTTTTATACTACGATCTTATAGTATGCATAGTTATCCACTATAGTCAAACCAAACTATCCTTACATGTTGACCTCAAAGTCTCTGGTATGGGTGTAAGAATAGTTTACTGTAAGACACCCTCTGGTGGGTCATTACACTATCTCCATGGTCACTATATTAGTCTAACTGAGGCTGTTTGGTGCTTGTTTGAATATTCAACTCATGAAGAACAACTACCAGTGACACATCTTGCCCTTTATCTTCCTGGTAAACAACCTATTTACTTCTCAGAACAGGAGAATCCAGAGGCACTGTACAAATAGATGGATACCTCAATTACAACCCTCTTGGCATATTTCAAGTACGATGCAGAGAATGAAGATGGAAGGTGCTACTTATACCACAAGTTTCCAGAGCACTATGTGTATGTTCGTAAGGTGGGATGGAAGCAGAGAATACAGTGCAGGTCAATTGGTCGCATGTATTCAGCAAGCCGCTTTATGGGGCAATGTTACTATCTATGCTTACTCCTCACTGTCATTCGTGGTGCAACTAGCTTTGATGACCTGCATACAGTAGATGGAGTATTAAATACTTCATTCAAGGGTGCATGCATTGCCTTGGGGCTGTTGGAGGATGATGGGGAGTAGGTGGCCATGTTCCGTGATGGTCAGTACTTTATAACTAGTCAGTCACTGCATCACCTCTTTATTCTGGCTCTTATCTATACAACAATCACCAATCCACTGCAGATCTGGGAACAGTTTGGGGAGAGTTTCTGTGATGACCTGGCACATATGATCATGGCAGGTGGAGTGGTCATGCCAGCTGGTGGGGAGGACTTTGGAGTGGGCATTCATTTGGATTATGGACTTTACCAAATCCAGCAGTTTTTGGATGAATTTGGTAAATCTATTGAGGGGTTTGGTCTGCCATGCCCAGTGTTGTCCTGGAAAGAAGCTAGACAACAGGTATTTAATAATGTGATATTGGGAGATGAGTTAGCCTATGATGTAGGGAAGGAGCAAGAGCTATACAATGGTATGTGAGAGCAGCTCAATGATGAACAGGCTTCCTGTTTCAATACGATAGTTACAGTGGTGCAGAGCTATATGCAAGACCTACTACAGCAAAGGATTTCTGGTGACTTCTTCCTACATGGTCCAGCAGGTACAGGTAAGACATTCTTTTACAACTGTCTCTGCAGCTACTTCTATGCTCAGGGAAAGATTGTCCTTTGTGTTGCATCCTCAAGGATTGTGGCACAATTGCTACCAGGTGGTCAGACAGCGCATTCAAGATTCAAGATCCCGTTATCAAATGACCTTAACTCTGTATGCAACATCATACGCAACTTGTTCCTTGGTCAGTTGATTTGCCAGACAGCTCCTATCATTTGGGATGAGGTTTCAATGCAGTATAAGGTATGCTTTGAGGCAGTTAACCAGACCCTGAATGATGTTTGCAATGTTGAGGACCAGTATATGTTTGGCAGGATTTCCACAGTTCTTGCGGGTGACTTTGCTCAGATCTTACCAGTTATCTACCATGGTATCAAGCAGGTAACAGTACTTGCTTGTATCCAGTATAGCTCAATCTAGCACAGCTTAAAAGTCTTGAAACTTAAGACAAGTATGCGCATTATTGCCAGTAATGCTAATCAGGTATCCCTTACATTTCTCAAGGATTTGGTTGCCAATCCACTTCTCTATGGACAGGTTATGCTTCCAGCATACATTCATCATGTATTTACTGTTGATCAACTTTGTCATCAATTGTATCCACAATTTTTATTGGATGAAGCTGTCACTGCCCACAATGTACTGATTGGTAGAGCTATCCTGGCTTTCCAAAATGAGTCAGTTAATGATTTTAATGACTTACTACTGGAAAAGATGCCTTGTTTGGAGCACCACTCTGAGGCTGTCAATGATGTCTAAGTCAGTGAGGATCCAGCAGCTGCAGAGCCATATGCGAGAGAGTATTTGCAGAGTATTAACCTAGCATCTATACCTCCCTCCTGCTTGTGACTCAAGATTGGAGCACCTATTATTCTTATTCACAATCTGAGTCCATGAGAGGGTTTGTGCAATAGGACCAGGATGAGAGTCTTGGGGATCAGTCACAACTGCTTGCAGGTTGCCATTCTAGGTGGAAAGTTCAATAGCCAAATTCGATTCCTGCCACACATCAAGCTTACTTCCACTGATTAAGATCTACCATTTATTCTTGAGCGCAAGCAGTTTCCTGTATATCTCTGCTTTGCCATGACTGTAAACAAGTCACAGGACCAGTCACTTGAGCAGGTGGATGTAGATCTATGCACCCTAGCCTTTACTCATAGACAGCTCTATGTTGCTTTGTCACAGGTTATATCACTTAATGGACTCACCCTCTTGTCCTCAGTGCATACACCTAATCATATGGATAATATTGTATATCCTGAGGTTCTTTAAATCCTCCATGTAGGTCTTTTCTATCCATTTTCTGTTCACAGTTTCTCTTCTTTCTTGGTAATAATGCATACTATTAACAAGGTTAATGTTCTAATACCTCTACTACTAGACTCTTCCTCTCTTTCTGGATCTCAATTCTTTTTCTCCTTCCCCCTTCTGGGTAAGTGAATTTTGTTTTTACATACCTTCAACCTGTTTTGAAATAATGCTGATATAATACCAGTTCATGCCTTCCAGCTCCTTACTTGCTATTGAATCCTAGTTTCATATACATCCTTCTAATTTTATTCAACCCTGACTATCCTTTTTTGTTTCAAACTAATTTATAACTCCTTGCATCTTGGTGTAACATTATGTTGATGGTTTGAGTTCTGTTCTGCCCCCCACCTCCTGAGTTGTTGTATAGGACATTGAGGAAGTTAGCAATTAAAAGTTCCTATTTTCATCTTTACTATTATCATTCAAGTGATTCGATTAATACATGTAATTGTGATATCTTATATATGGAAACTGAATTAAGTTGACCTCTGAGATAGCATCAACCACCCCATTTAATTCACTTCCTCTATAGGTACTCATGTTCCTCTTCCATACCTGTAACTATATGGTACCAATGGGTCCAATGCTTATTTCTAGAGTCTTGTAAAAAATATGCTACATGCCATTCCACCATGCAATCAAGTGACTATAATTAAAGCTGTACCCGCCTACCAATCATATAAGATACGCTTTGACTGGTCAGTTGAGGGGCTGCTAGTTATACTATACTAAACATTCCCTCTTAAGTTTTTCTCATACCATACCCAATGCAAACTATTGTTCCTGGAATATAAAACCAAAAAAAGGCCCTTGAGAGGGGCCTATCTCTTGCTAACAAAAGTATATACAACCTACAACCTCTAAACTATAATAATTTAACTGACTACTTATAGAAGAAGTACTTACCTTTATTATTAGAAAGTACTTGAAGCATTTTACCAGCCTTGTCACCACACATTCCCTATCTATCCAGATTAAGGTACTTCAGAAGCTGGATCATCCATCCCCTTACAATACAACAACAAACCCCTTGTAATCTGGTAGAGATTTCAAGTATTAGTTGTTGTATTATGGTATGTACTCATGGTTCTTTTTACAATAGCAAAAATAATATCTTGCACCTGGTATATCCTATGCATCTGATGCACAGGGCACTCAGAATGTAAATTATTAATCAGAGGTCAATATCTAAATGATGTTGCACTGAGACATCATATCATGTACTAAGTGCATCCTGATACTATTTGAACATAGGCTCCTATGCCGGGTGTGTTTTGATAGTATCTGATACCAAGTAGTTGCATCTCAACAACATCAGATCCTCAACTATTATACTCTAACAGAGTCAGATCCTCAGCTGATGTATCCTGACACTGTCTGATCCTAAGCTTTTACATTATAGTAATGCCTGATTCTGATGCCTGATGCCCTGATATTAGATCATCACCTATATCCATCCAGATACCATAATACTTATTACTTTCATCCTGGCATCATGTAACAACTCACCAGAAAGTATTTTAAAGTATACTATTCTTACACCCATACTAGAGACTGTGAGGTTGATGGGTAAGGATAGTTGGGTTTACTATGGTGGACTAATAAGGATATCAAAAGATCATAGTATTAAAGTTGAGGCTAGTAGGGCAAGTATAGGAAAGGCTGATATAATGAGACCTAAGTTACCCTGACATGAGGTCTGAGTTACCCTGATATGAGGTCTGAGTTACCCTGATATGAGGCCCAAGTTACCCTACCTAGTATATAAAGTTATTCAACTGAGGTAAGGGAAATGCTATATAGGTTGGGCACTTCAGTAAAATCTAAAAGGCTTTAAACCTGGTACCCATTAGGGGCCCTAGGAAGAGCTACAGGGCTCTGAATACTCTAAGACTTTACACAAGTGTTCTAAACACCCCCCTGCAGTCGCAGGATAAGGATCAAATATGATGGGTTTACAGTTGTTGAGTTGCTCCCCTCCTAACACAAGAGGTTAAGTGAAGATGCTCTTACAATATCATATAGGTTGTCACTGTCTGTCCAACTGGATACTTTCTGTAGGATATATCAGAGAGTACAAGGTGTGCTCCAGAAGAACGACTATCTTCTGGTACCAAATATGTGCAAAACAGGCAAGAACTCAAGGAGTTAATAAGGTAATGCTGGAGGGGTAGTCCAGAGCCTTTTGGGTAGTCCCAGGGTAGCCTGGAAGATGTTGAAGTATCTCTGGACAGGTGAAATGCATGGAGACACAACTGATGCTCAATCACTGTAAGGATATTGGGGTTGTTTGAGAACTCTAAAAGCATGATTCTTATCATGGTAGGAGTACTTTCAGGGAGTTGACTGTGGGTAGTGTCCATCCAGTCAATCACTAAAGTACTACACTGGGGGAGCCCAGTAGACTTTCCTATCAGGCAAAGACTTGACTAGAATGAAGTAGAAGGTTCATCTCAATTGTGAGAGCTATGTCTACAAAAGGCTTACATAGATGAAATGCATATGGGTATGAGAGTTCATTAATAGTATGTGTTCTCAGTTCTATGATAGTTTGCCACTAGTATGACAATGATATGAAGAATTTTTCTCTTGTGGTCACATTAGAAATGCAGTACTTAGAACATTTCATGTTAGAAGGAGATTTAGCCAGAGTGGGCCAATATTCATGAAGGAATATTGTCCTTCAAGTTGGTGGTATGTATTGATCAGCCTGGGGGAGACAGGTGTGTTCATGATTAAGTTAAAGTAGTGATAGGTAGGAACTAGAAGTATATGATATTCTATTTAAACTATATGTGAGTATTACTCTACTCTAGCAATAAACTACCTCTCAAAAAACTTACTGAGTGAAGCTTCAGCTTAACAATATTTAGTTTTACTGTTTTGATTCTTCTTTACACTACTGCTGATTATTGCTTTTTGATCTTGGAGTTACTTCAGTGCAGTCGCAAACTTGGGATCCATCTTCCCTTGAGGCACCCTTATTACAGTATATCATTAAGTGACTTCCTTGCTTAACTCTCTTGAACTTGTTACTACAAAACCTTCTTACATTAACATATTCAAGTATGAGTCACTTGTCTAGTATAAGAAGCATTGGGCAGAAAGAATTATATCTTCTAAAGTTGGTTTTACTCACTCTGTGGCACAGGAACATGCCACCCACACTCTATAAGTCAACATTGTTGCAGATTTATGGGGTTTGGAGTGGGAACCTGAACTGCTATTGCTTGAAGCCACTCCTATTGATATTCCTTGGGCATGTTAAGAATTGGTTATTGCAAACCCCAGGGCCCTCATGCAATCCTTTTCACATGATACTGAGTTTACTGAGATGATAAGTGTTGACAAGGAGGGTATCAGCTTTGCAGACTTTACATGTGAGTATATTGAACTGTATATTCTCTGGGAAATCAGTCATCAGTTTCATGGGGCTCAGGAATAGTTACCCTTCTGGAATGAGTAAAGGCAAGCTGGATTTCATTAGGACATAGTGAGAGTACCACAAAGTTGGATGTTGGATCAACAGACTGCATTTTGCAAGCATGTCTAAACCACCAATATGCTCAATAGTAGGATTGGAGCTCTAGAGAAAGCAATCCAAGGTGGATATGCTATAGACTCTGACAATGATGTAATCATAAGAGATGCTCCTCCCCTTCCATTAGTGCTTACTGAAAGACATGACCCTAACTTTGCTCAGAAGCTTCATGAGATGTTAGGAAAAGTAGAGGAGAGGCAGTTTCTCACCCCCTTAGGGATAAGAGAAATCAGTAACAACTAGGAAGAACAGTTCTCTTGAGAAGCCTCACAGGCTTTATCTAATCCCACCTCTCACACACAGAGAAGTAGAGACAACAGTTACTCAGGGGTACAGGCTTCTACAGTAGCACCTAGGCAGAGAGTAGAAAGAAGAACAAGGTAGACAACACTAGTTGGAAAGGGATCAATGACTCTTTGAGGAGTCAGAAAAACCCCAATAGTTGTAGTTTAACCTCCCATAGGGGAAAGACCTTTTGGTAGTATGATACTAATCCCTATAGGGTAGGTACCACAGATGCTAGTGCAAAATACTCTTATAGTCTTTCTACTAGCTCCAGGACCTAAGCCTTCAGGTAGTGGTCCTGGTTTTCTCAGGGTCCTGAGGCCTTAAGCATATTCACTTACAACTAATTGTTCTCCTGCTTGTTGGATTGAAGGAGACTCAATTTTCACTGGATGCTATCATCACATCCACAGGTGTATTAAACTACCTTTACAGGTAGTTAGGTACCTACTAGGATGAGGTATGTCAAAGGAAAGGAGAGTTGAAGTTGAAAAACCCCTTCTAATTTCTGTGGCTCACTTTGCCACCAAGGGCTCCAACTCATACTGGATACCTGATTAGAATACTAACAGTCCCAGTACAAACCTGGGTAGGCAATGGGAACTCTGGGCCACCTGGATAGTACTCACTTGCCCCCTCCAATACTGTACTGAGTCTCACCATCGAGGAGTGGTTTTCGCTTTGGTGGACTGGGTAGTTCAGAGGAATTCTTAGATGGATATGATGTTCCAGGGGGAAAAAGAGGTAACAGACCTCGTCCAAGTAGAAATGCTGGGGCTGGAGGAGATCCATGTAGTTCTGACTCCTCTAGCAGTTCTGACAATGATACTGACTCTGTCCCCAATCTTGAGCAGTTCTTTGGGTGATGTAAGTCCAACTGGAACAACTCAAAGAAGTGAGGCTATGACCACAGAACTCATAAGCTGGCCAAATTCTTACAGTCATTTAAGAAGGGAAGCAAGACAGACTCCAAGGTAAAGCCCAGGAAACTTGAGAAATTAGGCAATATTAAGGCTTTCACTGGGGATGTTAATTATACTCTAAGGTTTCTTATTAATATGAATATCAAATTTAATTATTTCTGTAAGTCTGTCATAGAAGACATAGATAAGATTAGATTGATTATCCCTCTCTTAGAAGGTTCTGTCAAAAGCTGGTATATGGGTCTCCACTATTACACGAATGAACAGGCTGCCCAATGAAGTAGAATACCCTTTACCTCAGACAATGAATATCAGCAAAAATATTATCTTGCACCCAGTGCATCTTGTGCATCTGATGTACAGTGTGCCCATAATGATAACCGTTAACCAGGATGTACTGTCAAACTGATGTCATATCCTGACATTGAGTCATGTGCCTGGTGCATCCTGATGGTATCCAGACACAGACCCTTATGCCAGGTGCACCCTGACAATATCTGATTCTGTGCTCTTGCATCCTAACAATGTCTGATCCTCAGGTGTTGCATGCTAACAACATCTGATTCTTGGGTATTGCATTATAACATCATCTGATCCTAGCCTGTTGCATCTGGATGCTACTTGATCCTATGCTCTTATATTGTGATAATGCCTAATTCTGGCATCTTCTACCCTGACATCGCATCCTTGCCTGTGTGCATTGGGATTTTATAATACTCATGATGCACAACCTGGTGGTGCCTATCATCAGACTTTTCCATCCACATTCTTTCTACATGATGCTTCTCTTGTCTGGATCCCTGCCTGTATACATGATGTATCCAGATTTTACCTCAACTGTGATAACTCATCTTGATGCTACTACTTCATGTCTGAACCTCCTCAGGATGCCTTCCATAGTGTGATGAATTACCCCTAACACTATCTGCACATTGTGACCAGTATTGTCCAATCTTCCCAACTCCTTCTTGATATCCAATATACTACATTGTGATCATCCTGACACCATACAGATGGCTGCTTTTCATAGATTCTCTGGTGAATATCACCCTGATTATTTCTTCACACTATGTCCTTTAGTTTCTATTGTAGTGTTGTCATAGTGAGCTAAATTAAATCTATTACTCATAATCTTTACATGTTCTTAATTCCACTTAATCACCCTTGATGATGGTCCCACCCCTCCACTTGTCATTGTCTGACTTACAATGACATCTGCACTGGTACTGCTTGCCCTTCCTGACAATCCCTAAGCCTCAATAAGACCCTTCAAGATAGAGAAGAGATCCCTACTGGTGCTGCTTGGGCTCCCTGAGAATCATCTAGACTCAGAGGACCCAAACCTTGTACCTAAAGCTCCCAGGCTACTGACATCTGACTCAACTCAAACCAGCTGTCAGTTTTGGGTGACAGATTCCGACATTCCTGATATCCCACTAGGTCTAAGTTGCAGTGATTAGTGTATCATGGTACAGGCTGTATATAAGTGTGGTTGGATATCCAACTCTTAATCTCAGTACTTACAGCTTCCCAATCATTGTCGTATCCTTTACGGCATTCCTGCTGCATTCTATGAACTTACACAACCCTCTTATTGATTGTTTCTCCAATATTTTCAACAATCATAAGCTGGATCCTCTGTGGGCACTTACGCCAAGTTTCTTTTTGCCAGTCAAAAATATCTTGTATGTTTGGCAACAGGTTAGCCACCTCAGTTGCAAATGAACAGTTGGATGATTTGGAGACTCACCCCTGGCTGCCTCAGGCTTGAAGCCCCTGGGCTCCTGATATATCCCTGTTTGCCATGCATACAGTGTATGCCAGATTATGGTACATGTCAAGCAGATCATAGTGCTATTGATGTATGCAAGAAACCTGGGATCCACAATATCTTGCATCTTCTTCCCTGCAAAGTACTTGCAGAAAATCACCTGAGGAATCTGGGGTGCAAGGAATCGTAATATTAGGTCTTGGATTACATCCAATTACAGTCAGTTGTAGTTACTATATGGTAGGCATCTGGTGGAGTCAAACATTGTACCCTCTCAGGTCATACATAAACCTATACTGTTCTAGCAGGAAATTAACTCTGTGTGCCATAGCTGTGGGATCATCCAGTAGACTGTATAACTCCACAATGTCTTTATTCATCTCTTGTACAAACTGGGATTGTACCTGGGAGTGTTTTTGGTGTATCTTCCTAGGTTAGTATTGCATTCTGCATTACGTTAAATCTGCCTCAGTCTACTTACCAAACTTATGCACTGCTCTGAGGGTTGGATGTTTTTGCTATCTGCAATATTAGCAAGTACAGCATCCTAAACTTTGTGTACCAGGGCTGTCAGAGTAGCCACATTCAGGAGTGGCTGCTCAAATATGGTGTACTATAGAATCAGAGTCTTTGCATCATCTAATATAGCTCTTTCTGCACCTGTCATTAGATTTCGCTGAGAGTGAGGAGCTGGACTAGAGAACAGGGCATCAGCGAAAATATTATCTTGCGCCCGGTGCGTCCTGTGCGTCTGATGCACAGGGTGCCCGTAATGATAACCGTTAACCAGGATGTACTGTCGAACCGACGTTGCGTCCTGACATTGAGTCGTGCACCTGGTGCGTCCAGATGGTATCCGGACAGGGACCCTTACGCCAGGTGCACCCTGACAATGTCTGATCCTCGGGTGTTGCATCCTAACAACATCTGATCCTCGGGTGTTGCATCCTAACAACGTCTGATTCTCGGGTGTTGCATCCTAACAATGTCTGATTCTCAGGTGTTGCATCCTAACACTATCTGATCCTAGTCTGTTGCGTCCGGATGCTACTTGATCCTAAGCTCTTACATTGTGGCAATGCCTAATTCTGGCGTCTTCTGCCCTGACATCGCATCCTTGCCTGTGTGCATCGGGATTCCACGATACTCACGATGCGCGCCCTGGCGCCGCCTATCATCAGGCTTTCCCATCCAGATTCTTTCTACATGACGCTCCTCTCGTCTGGATCCCTGCCTGCATATACGATGCATCCAGATTTCACCTTGACTGGGATGTCTCATCTTGATGCTACTACTTCATGTCTGGACCTCCTCAGGATGCCTTCTGAAGTGTGGTGAATTACCCCTGACGCTGTCTGCACATTGCGCCCGGTATTGTCCAATCTTCCCAACTTCCTCCTGATATCCGATATACTACATTGTGATTGCCCTGACACCCCCTGGATGGCAGCTTTTCATAGATTCTACGGTGAATATTGCCCTGATTATTCCTTTGCACTACGTCCTTTGGTTTCTATTGTAGTGTCGTCATAGTAAGCTAAATTAAATCTATTACTCATAATCTTTACATGTTCTTAATTCCCCTTAATCACCCTCAGTGACGGTCCCACCCCCTCGCTCGTCATCGTCCGGCTTATGATGACATCCCCACTGGTGCTGCTTGCCCTTCCTGAGAATCCTCAAGGTTCAATGAGACCCCACGAGATAGACAAAGGATCCCTGCTGGTACTGCTTGCACTTCCTGAGAATCCCCAAGGCTCAACGAGACCCCCCGAAATAGAGAAGGGATCCGCGCTGGTGCTGCTTGTACTTCCTGAGAATCCCTAAGGCTCAACGAGACCCCCGGAGATAGAGAAGAGATCCCCACTGGTGCTGCTTGTGCTTCCTGAGAATCATCTGGACTCAGAGGACCCGAACCTTGTAACTGAAGCTCCCAGGCTACTGACGTCTGGCTCAAGTCAAACCAGCAGTCAGTTTCAGGTGACAGATTCCGACATTCCTGATGTCCCACTAGGTCCAAGTTCCGGTGATTAGTGTGTCGTGGTACAGGCTGTGTAGAAGAGTGGTTGGATATCCGACTCTCGAGCTCAGCGCTTACGGCTTCCCAATCGTCGTCGTATCCTTTATGGTGGTCCCGCTGTACCCCGTGAACTTGTGCAACCCTCTTATCGATTGTTTCTTGAATATTTTGGATAATCATATCCTGGATCCTCCGTGGGCACTTACCCCAAGTTTCTTTTTGCCGGTCAAAAAGGTCTTGTATGTTTGGTAACAGGTTAGCCGCCCCAGTCGCGAATGAACAGTTGGATGATTCGGAGACTCACCCCCAGCTGCCTCAGGCTTGAAGTCCCTGGGCTCCTGATATATCCCCGTTTTCCATGCACGTAGTGTATGGCAGATTATGGTCCACGTCAAGCAGATCATAGTGCCATTGATGCGTGCAAGAAACCCGGGATCCACAATACCTTGCATCTTCTTCCCTGCAAAGTACTTACGGAAAATCGCCTCAGGAATCTGGGGCGCAAGGAATCGTAATGTCAGGCCCTGGGTTACGTCCAATTACATTCAGTAGTGGTCACTATATGGTAGGCGTCTGGTGGAGACAAACATTGTACCCTCTCGGGTCAAACATAAACCTGTCCCGTTCCAGCAGATAATCGACTCTATGCGTCATAGTTGTGGGATTGTCAGGCAGACTGTATAACTCCACAATCTCTTTCTTCACCTCATGTACAAACTGGGATCGTACCTCAGAGTGTTTTTGGCGTATCTTTCTAGCTTAGTATTGCATTCTGTGTTGCATCATATCTGCCTGAGTCCACTTACCAAACTTATGCACTGCTCTGAGGGTTGGATGTTTTTGGCATCTGCAATATTAGCAAGCGCAGCATCCCAAACTTTGTGCACCTGGGCTGTCAGAGCAACAACATTTGGGAGTGGCTGCTCAAACAGGGTGTACCATAGAATCAGAGTCTTCACATCATCTAATATGGCCCTTTCCGCACCTGTCACTAGATTTCGCCAAGAGTGAGGAGCTGGACTAGAGATCAGGGTACCAGATGCAGGACCACGCAGGTTACCCAGTGGGGATGATAACCGTGCATCACCCGATGATGGGAACATTAGAGGACTGTAAGCTCTCCGCCGAATTATGTGTCCAAGATCCGTGGTCGTATGCCAAGCAGGACCTATCTCCTGAGACCCTGATGTGGTCAAAATGCATATAGTTCTCGCCCGATTGTCTCCCTTTCTGTTAGCTACTTGTGAGCTATGATCATGTCTTGATCCCGGGCCATCTACAATATCAATGCCTTCTCCATCAGGTTCAGTGTCTGATTCGGTTTCGTCTGGTCCGTGTGAGATTTGGTACTCATCACTACTATTGTCCAATAGATGCAATGTTTGGGTATTTGGTTGATCATTAGGTTCGGTTTTGGGTTCTGCATGTACTGTGGTTAGCATTGTGCCCTTCCGATGGTGCTTCGGTGCTCTTCCTAGTAGGCTTGCAATCGGGGGTGGACAAGAATTCCAAGTTGAGGACGCGTCTTGAGATTGGTTTTGACGTGTTCTGGATCCCCCTTTTCCGGATCCCATGGTACCGAGTTGCACGTCCTGTCTACCTCTGTATAGATTACTGACTCGGGGTGCTGGCTGACTGCATGTATTGGCCTGTTGCTTATTTATGGTGTAATAGGGTAGTTAGAGTAAGGTAAGTTAGGATTCAGGCCAGAGTAAAATCGTAGGTATCTCAAGCACAGTTTGGTCAAGATGAAAGGTTTGTATAGTTTTCTTGTGTTGTATACAACGCGTCAGGTCTTATACAAGGGGCTCCCCAGGGGGGGAGGGGGTGCACAGGATCACTGACTATCACTCGTTATTGAAGCAAAAGATTTCCCTGTAAAATAGTGTTTTCAGAGTATTCAACATTATGTTCGTAATAATCTAAGCATTCTCAACTACGATTGGACTCAAGACTCTGGCATGAAAAAATTAGATGAAATGAGGGTGTTGTTAGGATGGGTGGCTTAATAAAATCTAGCCAGGAACGGTATTGTTTACCCACACTATTGACACTATGGTATTCTCACCTTGCCTAACTAGCACTAGAAGTGTCTGAAATCGTCTCCTGGTGTCGAGTCAATATAGCTGAACACCTAAGAGGCTAAATTCAAGCAATCTGAGCTACTCAGGTATAGAAGTTAGTGATCAGATGGACAGGGGTTGTATTTAGGCCGTTCCAGACCAACTTCAAACCCCGGTCCATCTCATCACTAACGTCAATACCGTAGTAGATAATTGACTCAGATGGTGAGCCAATGCTAGGTGACACACCGGATGCCAAAGCAAGGGGGCTGAATGTTATTACAATTATCACATACTATAGTCTACTGTACTGTACCAGGCACTGGAGATCGAAATGGCAAGCAATGAGAGACGCCAAAGCAAGGGCGTCAAATGGTATCATTAGTATCACATACCAGGCACTTGAGATCGAAACATCTAGCAATAGAAGACGCTGGGGGGGTCAATTGGTATCATTAGTAGCTAACAAGTACAGGCTAAGAACTACTAGCTAAACCTAGTAAACATATCGCAAAATGGGAAACAAAAATAAAACCAAACTTTTGAAATCAGATAGTAAAAAAAGAAAAAAAGTAGAGACTAAGAAAATTGTACCTAAGTAAACATGGAATCTACAGCAGGGGAAAAGTTGTGTGCGTATATAAAATATATGTCACAGTATGACATCTGTACATATCACGACACTATTTTATATACGCAAATAAGATAGTATCGTGACAACAGAACAGCCAAAAGCCAATTTTATTTCTATATTCAAAATATATTTCTATACCATGATAGGTATACAAAAATCTTTTCAATATACAACAAAAATCAGCTTTTCGCCGTACAGTTGTGGCAACACCAGGGATGTCGTGCAGCGATGCTGTCAAGAGGTGTCGATAACACAGAAATGTATGTTATCGATGCCTCTTGGTATCATGACAACAGTACAGCCAAAAGCCGATTTTACTTTTTTTATTTAAAAGGTATTTCTATACCATAATAGATATAGAAATATCATTTCAATAAAAAAAGTAAAGTGAGCATTTCGCAGTACTGTTGTTGTGATGCCGGCAATGTTGTGCATCGATGCTGCCAAGAGGTGTCGATAACACAGAAATATATGTTATTGACACCTCTTAGTATCACGACAACTGTACGGTGAAACGCCGATTTGGTTTTTTTATTTAAAAGATATTTCTATACCATAATAGGTATAGAAATATCCTTTCAATAAAAAAAGTAAAGTTGGGTTTTCGCCGTACTGTTGTCGTGGTGCCGGCGACGTCGTGCATCAAGGCTGCCAAGAGGTGTCGATAACACTGAAATATACATTATCAACGCCTCTTGGTATCACGACAACAGTACGGTGAAATGCCGATTTTCTTTTTTTATTTAAAAGATATTTCTATACCATAATAGGTACAGAAATATCTTTTCCATAAAAAAAGTAAAGTCAGAATTTCGCCGTACTGTTGTCGTGATGCCAGCGACCTCATGCATCGATGATGCCAAAAGATGTCGATAACATAGAAATATATGTTATCGATGCCTCTTGGTATCACGACAACCGTATGGCCAAAAGCCAAATTTTTTTTCTATATCCAATAGATATTTTTATACCATTATAGGGATAAAAATATCTTTTCAATAAAAAAAGTAAAGTCGGCTTTTCGCCGTACTGTTGTCGTGATGCTGGCAACGTCATGCATCGATGCTGCCAAGAGGTGTCGATAACCCACAAATATACGTTATCGATGCCTCTTGGTATCACAACAACAGTACTGGCAAAAGCTGATTTTCTTTTTATATTTAAAAGATATTTCTATACCATAATAGGTATAGAAATATCTTTTCAATAAAAAAAGTAAAGTCAGCTTTTCGCCGTACTGTTGTCATGATGCCTGCGACGTCGTGCATCCATGCTGCCAAGAGGTGTCAATAACACAGAAACATATGTTATTGACACCTCTTGGTATCATGACAACAGTATGGCCAAAAGCCAATTTTCTTTTTATATTTAAAAGATATTTCTATACCATTATAGGGATACAAATATCTTTTCAATAAAAAAACTAAAGTTAGCTTTTCACCCTACTGTTGTCGTGATGCCGGCAACCTTGTGCATCGATGCTGCCAAGAGGTGTCAATAACACAGAAATATATGTTATCGATGCCTCTTGGTATCACGACAACAGTATGGCCAAAAGCCAATTTTTTTTCTATATCCAATAGATATTTGTATACCATTATAGGGATACAAATATCTTTTGAATATACATCAAAAATCGGCTTTTCACCGTACTGTTGTGGCGACGCTGGGGACATCATGCAGCAATGCTGCCAAGAGGTGTCGATAACCCAGAAATGTATGTTATCGACGCCTCTTGGTATCATGACAACAGTATGGCGAAACGCTGATTTTCTTTTTTTATTTAAAAGATATTTCTATACCATAATTGGTATAGAAATATCCTTTCAATAAAAAAATAAAGTCGGCTTTTCGCTGTACTGTTGTCATGATGCCGGCAACATCGTGCATTGAGGCTGCCAAGAGGTGTCGATAACACAGAAATATATGTTATTGACGCCTCTTGGTGTCACGACAACAGTACGGCGAAATGCCAATTTTCTTTTTTTATTTAAAAGATATTTCTATACCATAATAGGGATACAAATATCTTTTGAATATACATCAAAAATCGGCTTTTCACCATACTGTTGTGGCGACGCCGGGGACGTCGTGCAGCGATGCTGCCAAGAGGTGTCGATAATACAGAAATGTATGTTATTGATGCCTCTTGGTATCATGACAACAGTATGGCGAAACGCCGATTTTCTTTTTTTATTTAAAAGATATTTTTATACCATAATAGGTATAGAAATATCCTTTCAATAAAAAAATAAACTCGGCTTTTCACTGTACTGTTGTCGTGATGCCAGCGACGTCATGCATCGAGGCTGCCAAGAGGTGTCGATAACACAGAAATGTATGTTATCAATGCCTCTTGCTATCGCGACAACACTACGGCCAAAAGCCGATTTTCTTTTTATATTCAAAAAATATTTGTATACCTATCATAGTATACAAATATCCTTTGAATATAAAAAGAAAATCGGCTTTTGGCCGTAGTGTTGTAGCGACGCCGGGGACGTCGTGCAGCGATGCTGCCAAGAGGTGTTGGTAATATATCTTATATTGTTTCATGAAATAAGCTTTTAAGCCACACTAGTGAAGTGACGCCAAGAGGTCATTAGTGCGGCTTAAAAGCTTATTTTATGATAGTTAGTGACAAGTTAGACTCCGTAGATATCAACATAGATTTTAAAATATATTTTATATACATCCAGAATAGATTCTCATGCACTGCTATTGGTGAAATCAATATGCTTTGTACACCCTATTGTACTGCAAACAATGCTCGCACATCTGACGATGTCTGAGCATTGTTTGAGTGTACAATGAGGTATACAAACAAACCAGTAAATGCATATGCGTCGTTTCTTATATACCCTGCACACATGAGCTGCACACGTGAGGTGCACATGTGAGGTGCGCACCTCATGTGTGAAGGGTATATAAGCCCAGCCCTTCTTCCCTCCTTTCCTCCTTTCCTCCTTTCCTTCTCTTCTCTCCACCACAGAGGAAGATAAGAATAAGACCTCTTCCTTTCCTCTCCCTTCCCATTCCCCTCCTAGTACATCTGTTTCCCCTAAACCTCCTGTTTGCCCCTGTCTAGCTTAGTATTTTTCCCTTTTTTTCTCTATTTTTTTCCATTGATTGTTGGAGGTTTGATGGCGCCTCCGAGGCCAAGACGGGGGCAAACCCCAAAGTAAGTACATTCCGTTTATATATTAGCTAGTGATAATTACTAACCTTTCTTTTACACTTAGACGTCCGGTTGTCTTTGTTCCTGCGTGTCCTTCCCGAGCAAGTGACATGCGCCTGGGGAAGTAAGTACATCCCATTTCTCGTTTACATAATAGCTGGTGATAATTACTAACCTTTCTTTTGCACTTAGACGTCGGGTTGTTTCTGTTCCTGCGGGTCCTTCCCGAGCAAGTGACGTGCGCCTGGGGAAGTAAGTACATCCCGTTTCCTGTTTATATAATAGCTGGTGATAATTACTAACCTTTCTTTTGCACTTAGACGTCGGGTTGTTTCTGTTCCTGCGGGTCCTTCCCGAGCAAGTGACGTGCGCCTGGGGAAGTAAGTACATCCCGTTTCCTGTTTATATAATAGCTGGTGATAATTACTAACCTTTCTTTTGCACTTAGACATCCGGTTGTCTCTGTTCCTGCGGGTCCTTCCTGCGCAAGTGACGTGCCCCTGGGGAAGTAAGTACATCCCGTTTCCCATTTACATAACAGCTGGTGATAATTATTAACCTTTCTTTTGCACTTAGACGTCCAGTTGTCTCTGTTCCTGCGGGTCCTTCTCGCGCAAGTGACATGCACCTGCAGAAGTAAGTACATCCCGTTTCTCATTTATATATTAGCTGGTGATAATTACTAACCTTTCCTTTGCACTTAGATATACCGCTGTCAAGCCTCCCGACCTCCAAGTGCGGGGTGGGAAACACAGAGCCCTGTGTGGTCGTGTTACAAGTGGAGGGGGGACGGAGAGAGGGTAAGCATAATACCCCCACTTACCCATCATGTCTATGCATCCCCTGATATCGAGCTCACAATTATTCTTTTATTTTAGTAGTCTCGTCCAGGAGAGTACACCGGAGAACCCCCCCTTCGAGCCGGCAGTGGAGGACAACTCGTAAGTGAAACGCTCCTACTCCAATCTGTCACATATTCTAAACTAATACTCATAGGGGGCGCTATGGCGACATCGCCTATGCGAAAAGCTGGTGTGGGTTCTCAAAACCTCGCGCTAGTACTGTTCGGTACAGTGCATAGCGCGAGGAGATGAGAACCTACCTGACAGCTTGTTCCCTCGACCTTCGCCACCCAACGGAATCCGATCTGGATTCGTCGGTCGTTTTCGCTCGCTCCCTTCCCCCGGTCGCAGCCCAGATCGCAGCTTGTTCGAGACAAGCACCGGGCTGAAGACATGAGGGAAGTCGAGCACCGTCTAAGGCTCTTGGTGCGAGATACCGCCAAGAACCTTAGGATATCGAATGGGTGCTGTCTGGCTGAGGGGAAGGAGGCTGGTGGTGGTGAGGACACGGGACCTCAGAGTAAGTATTCCCCTGCATCATCCATTATCTCTTATCCCATCTATCATCTGTTATCCTCATGCTAACACATTTTATTAGTGGTTCAGCCCGATTGGGACTCTCCTTATTGCCCTCGGACAATTAGGATGCATATCGTCCGCCGGATGGGTGTCCTGGAACTCGTGCACCCGTTCCTTGGCCACCCCTGGTGTGCCAGCGACTTGGACCAGGGAATCGCCTGGGGGGTCCTGGCATCACCGAGCATGGATAACGTGCTCGGGGTGGTCAAGCGAGAGCGGGTGTTGGGGGCAATCGGGTGCCCCCAATATCTCCTCAGGGCGACCGGTGAGGGCGTCCGAGCACTTCGTCGGGCGCCCTCCGAGCCTCTCCTGCTCTCCGGAATCATCTTTTTAAATAAAGTTGATCACATCTGGGCGTGGCTCCTTGGCAATTGGGGCAGACACCCCCTGGACCTAATGGTCCTGGAGCCATGTCTAGGTGAGGGAGATGCCGAGGACCGGACTGCTGAGCCTGCCCATGGTAGATACCTTTTCTTTGACCGCAAGGTCTGGGATCGCTGTGGGCAGGCCGGAGATATCGGGGAGGCTATGGTGGAGGAGACAACCGAGGTGGAGGAGGAGGAGCAGGTGGCCGGTTCTGGGGAGGATACGGGTGAGGTGGAGGAGTCGGAGGGGTTTGTGGGGGAGGATAATGAGGAGGACGAGTCTGAGGGGGACTCTAGCGAGTCGCCAATCGTGATTGGTAATGTAAGTTTCTAACCTAACCTCCTTTCAGTTAACTCAGCTAATCACCAATATAGGACGAAGAACTGGTTGAGGAAGTGGGCTCCTTGACGAGCCAGGACTCCCCGCCTCCAGGTGATACCAGGCCTTCCGGGCACTTGGACGCAGACAAGCATCGAATGATGCTTGCCCTTGTCCGAGAGCAGCCCTGGTTGGTGGAGTTCCTGACTCCATCGCAGCCAACCAACCATGGTTGGGTCGATGGGGCCCTCAACAGCTCCCCTTCCCCCGATGCACCGATAGTGCCACCGACACCCATGACGCCCCCTGCACTCCAGGCATCTTTGGTCAGCTTTAACCCCCCGGCTCCCTCGATGGTTTCTTCAGTTCATTCGTCCCCGCCTGTGCCCCGCTGAGGCACAAGGGTCTGGAAAGCCCCAAAATAATTTTCCCCGGCTGTAGATTTTATTTTTTCTTAGGTAGAATTTTCTTACTTTTTCTTTTTTTTTTTTTTTTTTGCTATCTGATTGCGAGTTTTATTTTTTTTCCCATTTTGGGAATTTGTTTAGTAGGTTTAGCGAGTAGTTCTTAGCCTGTACTTGTTAGCTACTAATGATACCCATTGATGCCCCCGGCGTCTCGTTGCTAGATGTTTTGATCTCGAGTGCCTGGTACAGTGCAGTAGACTACAGTATCTGATAATTGTAATAGCATTCAGCCCCCTTGCTTTGGCATCTGGTGTGTCACCTAGCATTGGCTTGCCATCTGAGTCAATTATCTACTATGGTATTGACTTTAGTGATGAGACGGACCGGGGTTTGAAGTTGATCTGGAATGGCCAGGCTACAACCCCTGCCCGTCTCATCACTAACTTCTATGCCTGAGTAGGTTGGATTGCTTGAATTCAGTCTGTCAGGTGTTCAGCTATATTGACTCGACACCAGGAGACAATTTCAGACACTTCTAGTGCTAGTTAGGCAAGGCGAGAATACCGTAGGGCCAATAGTGTCAGTAAACAATACCGTTCGTGGCTAGATTTTATTAAGCCACCCACCCTAACAACACCCTCATTTTGTCTAATTTTTTCATGCCAGAGTCTTGAGTCCAATTGTAGTTGAGAATGCTTAGAGTATTACGAACATAATGTTGAACGCTCTGAAAATGCTATTTTGCAGGCAAATCTTTTGCTTCAATAACAAGTGATAGTCAGTGATCCTACAACCACCCTGGAGCCCTGTGTATTAGACTTGACGCATCGTATACAACACGAGAAAACTATACAAACTTCTCATCTTCACAGAACTGTTGATGCGATACCAAAAGGCAGCGGTAACATATTTCTACATTACTGACACCTTGTGGCGTCGCGACCGCACGACGTCCCATGGCGTCACAGTTGCGACAGCACGACATCCCATCACATTACGGTCACGACAGCATGACGTCCCATGGTGTCACGGTCACGACACCGGTACTTGTACCCCGATCCTCACACCTTCTCCTGTGTACCTCCATATTCTCTTCTACCGGTCTCCCCACTCCAGCTATGTCCTCCCACTGCCAAACCATTCCATCAAGTCGTTCCAATTTCTACATGCACCAGCCTCTTGGGATACCCTCTGTGAACCTTATTTCTGACCAACCACTCAGGGGCGGCAGAGGGAGAAAGTCACAAACCAGTGTACATCTCTCTATATAGGGCTTCACGGCTGGTATACCTTTGGGACCGTGGTGCGAGATTTCTCAGGTTTCGAGAATTGGTATTCCGATTGGTTTACATCTGTTTGTGGAGCCTCTCCTCTGTGCAGATACTCACGATACTAGAACAGACCATATTCTCAACAGACCACCTTGTGCTCCACAATTCTAAATGCACCATATCATGCTACATCTTTCTCAACTCCCCCGGCATCGTACCAATAATGGTACACTGGGAATCATTATGCATCACCCCTACCACCAAACACCCACCGGTATAAGACAAAGGCCTGGGAGCAAGGTGCTGGTAACAATTGATACTGCGCTTTATCCTACGGTGAAGTCCTGTGTCGATGGGGGGTCTGCCTCGATGAAGCTCTCTCAGCCCAACGGCAAGCAACCAAGGCTCAGGCCAAGGACCGACAGCGAAATGGAAGGCTGGTTTGATAAGAGAATGTCCCTGACCCGGGAGGACCAGGCGGCCTATGAGGAGGCAAAGGAGAGGGGTGAGAAGGCGTTCCGCGTTATTCAGTGCAAGCAAGGTATGAAATAGCAGTCGTGTAGTACATGTCGTGGAACACTCAAATAACACATTCTTAGGAAACATTATTGAAGTGTTCCTCAATATAGATATCGAGACACTCAATTCTCGTCCACACCTGGCCGGCCTACAAGCGCTATCCCTGGACCAATGCGATGCACTTGGCGCCTCATATCAGCAAGTCAACATTGGCGCAGGCGAGCTGTATGTGGCCCTCGATCGCAACTATCACCGCCTTCTTGTTGTATTTGCCAATCCAGCCTCCACTATCTATGGTGAGGAGGTTGGGGCAAGGATCGTGAAGCAGGCTACAGACAACATTACTAAGTACTGTGAGATTCAGCCTCCGAGGCTTCCATGCAGCATAAGGCACAATCATACTGAGGATTGGCTCCTGCAAAATCAACGACACTATGCCTATCCGAACTCGCGCTGTGGGGTGTTCCATTGGGGCATTTGGGCTCAACAGGGACATGAGGACCTAGGACCCGTTTTGACTAAGGATACCAACAACGTCGGTTCAAATACACGTGGAGACCTACAAGCACTGCTTGCCTCATTCCAGAATATCACACAGCTTAAGCGGTTGCTTCTCGGGGCTATTGACAGGCCACAATGTGACACAATGCAGTCCACTATTGAGCTATTACCCCATCACTTCTGGAATCTCTGGACCAATTATGACAACGAGTGCTTTTCCCTACGTGCGTGCCTCATCAATTTCGTAACGGAGCTGCACCTGGACCAGGGTGACCTTGACTGGATGATCAGTGCGCCATTGGGACAGTTTGAAGGGGCCAGGTTTTGCGTATTGATTTGGAATGGTGCTTTCAGTTTCCCGTGGGTTCGATGGTAGGCATCCACGGTCGCAAGCTAATCCACTATACAAGTCTCTGGACTGGTTCCCGACTCTGCTTGGTTTCCACTATGCATGGGTCCCTGCTGCAGCATGTTTTCGGGAGTCAGACAGAGGTAGGTGCCTGTAGGGGGCAGACGCGCAAGCAGAAGCATGATTGCGTGAATGGCACTGGTCTCCCTGATCTCCAGAACAAGGGTTCTGATTCTGAATCCTTTCTGAGAAATTAACTTACCTTATTTGTATGATGGGATGTATCTGCCCTCTGTTGTGTTGGATTACCCAGGAGGCCATGTGGCTGTACGGATATGTGGATATGTGGATTTGTGGTGGATCAGGATAAAAAAGATAATATGAGAACAATTGATAATGTAGCCAGGAACAACGTTCCTAAGCCTACCGTGAAGTGTAACTAATATTCGTGAAATAAGCTTCTAATTTGCACAAGTGTCGTGATATGAAGTGATGTTGCGTAATGGCCCATGAAAGGGAAGTAGCTTGTGTTACAACAGAGAGGATGAGGTGATTTGATAAGATGGGGTAATACAAGGCGTCAAGCTACAAGTGCTAAGCCTGTTTGGATACTAGTTACAGTTCACTGTGTGCAAACCCCTTGACCCAGTGTTCCACTGACACGCATCAAGATCAACACTATACAGTACTCCTGCATCTCATAATATATACAGGACCCTCGAGATTGACTAGGCTGACTTTCACCATGGCTGTTAAATGTCTATTTTGTCGCCGAAGGTATGTGTGGGCAGGTACATACGAGAAACACCTACAAACTGTGCATGCAAATCTGGACATCGTACTTGCCTCTACTATATGACATGCACCTTCCGTGAGTGCTATTAATGACACTGAAAGAGATCTATTCCTCGCCCCGGAGGTAAACGATGAGAACAAACGGCCAGATTCAGACTATGAATCTAATTCGGACCCCACTGGATGGGACGCCAATGCATTGAATGATGACGTCACGCACAAGTCTGATGCCGAAGTACTCAACCACAACACCTCAGCGACGGCCGGCAGACAATCGCATTACCCAGGTGCCGGGGAAGCGATTGGAGATGTGAGCGGGTTTGAGGATGAATAACGTACTCTGTGCCAGGATCCATGGGCTCCGTTTGCCGATACTCATGGTTTCAAACTTGCATCTTGGTTCATTCAGAGCAAAGTCTCGAAGTCTCAAATCAATGAATTCTTTTCCAGCGGTCATGGTAGTTCTGCGTCAGTCGGCTATAGTTCAATGCATATGCTGGAGAATCATCTCCGATCATTGGACCCCTACAGTCCTTATCTACAATGGTTTGAAGGTGAAGTTGACGATGGCAAGAGAATGCAGCATTTCTTCTATCGGAACGTCCTTGACTGTGTCAGATACCTTCTTCCGCAGATAGTATACAGGGATGACTTGGTCTACGTGCCGCAGCGTGAATATGACCAGAATGGGTATAGGATATATGCCGAAATGCATACGGCGGACTGGTGGTGGGATGTCCAAGTACGGTACACCCTGCTTTGCAACCTCCTTCATCAAGGCACTGGCTAACCGTTTATAGGATACACTTCCATGTGGTGCAACTCTGGTTCCAATAATTGGAATGTCCGATCAGACCCATCTTACCAACTTCTCAGGTGACAAGAAAGCATGGCCTGTCTATATTACGACCGGAAATCTCCAATCGACTAGGCGTAACAGACCTGGATCATTGGCAGTTCTCCTTCTTGTACTATTGACTGTCCTGCCCAAGTTCCCACAGTCCTCTTCAGCAGACAACCTGCAGAGACAAATCAATGCTGACACACTACAAGGCATATTTGAACTCATACTGTCGCCCTTGCAAGATGTGGCACTTGACAGTGTCTCAATTGACTGTGTGGACGGGAAGGTCCGGCAGTGCTTCCCTATCTTGTCCGCATGGGTTGCGGACCATATGGAAAACGTTGCACTACACGGAGTAAAATCTAACCCCTGTCCAAAATGTGAGGTGCCTCCTGATGCATTAGGAACTGATGCACAGGAGACGTATCAGACGTGGGATTATGCCACATACGAACGTCTCGAACAAGAAAATGAGAATCGGTTGACAGACTCTGGGTCGGGAGACATGAATACCAGGTTTGATGCACTTGGTATCAAGATGGGACAGAATTTTTTCATGGGCTTCAATGGGTTTCAGCACCCAATCTGCACAAGCTGGATTTGCTCTATACAGTTTATTTGGGACTATTCAAGCATATGATGGACTGGGTTCAGGGATTCCTCAAGAAACCCACCCGACTGCAGGCTTTTGACAATGCCTGGAAGGCTTTACCACCATACCCGGGATTCTTTGCGCCCAAAAAAGCATACCACGAGGTTACGCAGTGGCAAGGAAAGGAGATGAGGAACCTGTGGCATTGTCTTTTGGGAGTTCTCGCCGTGGTATTGAGGCAGCCTGAGAGTACGCAAGTATTGCCATTCAAATGCGCACTCGACTGCATCAGGTCATTACTAGATTTCACTTTGATGGCCCAATATCGAAGCTATACACCTGAGACCTTAGATTATATGGAACAATATATGAATAGGTTTCATGATACGAAGGATATCTTCTTGGAGTTTCGAATATCGAAGAGGACACAGGCAAAGGTTGACAAGCAGTGAAGGGAGCTACGACATCAGAGAACACGAGTAAACTAATGTGTTGTGAAATCCAACCGGTGTCAGGTACGGGAGTAGGATTGTGAAGAAGAGATCGACCAACGTATGGAACTAATCCATATGGAATCTCATTTCAACTTCATTAAGATGCATCTACTAAGTCATTTTCAGGGTCACATATACCAGTTTGGCAAAATTCAGATGTATTCCACAGAGTTTGGTGGGCTTGCGCATAAGGAACAAATCAAGGAGGGGTGGCGGTGTTCAAATAAAAACGATGCTGCAAGACAGATCCTGCACAGCTATGGTCGCCAGCATGCGATCCGAATGAGACTTTTGAACCTGGATTCCCTTCGACGTTGTGGAGCTGATCTCCCTGCTGATGTCGTGGAACATTTAGATAAAACGAATTCTGTATCCGCCCCAGTTACCAATTGTAGGATCATGAAGGGGCGTCATGATGATGTTTCCAATGTGATGGATTTTTGCAAGGTCTTGGGTGTCGCACCAGAGAGCATCTGTCGGGAATTGATTCGATATAGCCGGAATAGGCTGCACACCGAGCGCCGCCTTCCTGAAGATCCTGCCATACTTCGATTCCTTGCGGTGGAACTACTAATGCAACTTGAAATCCCCGTTCTAGCGTTCCAGGAAACCGACATTTACGACATCCACAGGGCACGCTCTACTGGTACCCGACTCTTCAGGAACCAAGCGAGTCACAACGATTGGGTTTGGGTACAGACGGGTGGCGAGCATATGCATGGTGTGCTCCGGGGCCGTCTCCCTGGAAAGCTCCTGGCACTCTTCAAAGTCAGACAATACACGCACAAGGACATGGTTCACAGGCTTGCATGTGTCCAAATATTGAACGCAGTTAACTCGGGATGCGTATCCAACGTCCATGGCCTTGTTACAGTACAGCTAAGGGAAAATGCACAAGAGTTTACTATAGTAGACATAGGGACAATCCTAGGCCTGGCGCACCTCATCCTGAAGACAGACCAGCGATGGCTTGTTAACAGCCATATTGATTTAAGGACATTTAACGAGATTTATTGAGGGGTCATGAGATCAGACAGTTGGGTGACAACTGTTGGCTTGGGCAAGTATTCTGCATCGAGGATGGTTGAATGGCATGGAGAATATTATAGCATCTTTCATTGCAACCTGTATATAGAAACCTTTATGTAGAAACTAATTAATAAAAACTAAATAATAGATACAACTAAAAGTACACGATGTAGAAAATTACGGTGGGGGATTGGTCAGTCCTTGAGATTAGGACCCTGATGACACCACGCAGTGAAACATCGTGGGTCCCAATGTCGCGATGACGCCATGGGACATCGTGGGTCCCGACATCGCTAGGACAGAGTGAAGAAACCAGACACATTGCGACAAATTGCCGCAACGCCCTGTGGCCTCACAGTAAGGAACCGACAATGGTGATGCGTCAGGATGCTGGGAAGGTTCTGGGCAGGGATAGGGACATTGGGGGATGGAAGGCATTTGTGGTCGATGTTAGGATGGAGTTATGGCATCGCGATGAGAGACAGAAGGAACATGACAAAGGCCGGCTCTGCCTGGCTATGCCCAGTGGTACTCCTGTGAGGCAGCGGCCATAGCCAGATGTCAGGATATGGGGAAGAAGCTGCGACAGAGATGCAGATGTCCAGGGGTCATGAGGATGTCGACCCAATGTCAGGTAGTATCCTGACACCGCAAAGCGTTGCTATGTGACACAGGATGCACCAGGCGCAATGTTGTATTGCAACACACATCATGACGCATAGAGCGCAACAGGGGGTTGCAATGGAACCCAGGACGCACCAGGTGCATCGGGCGCACGAGAAATGTGGCGTGCATCAGGGCGCGACGCCCATACATCAGACGCGGGGTTTTTTTTTGCTGATGCATACCAGATGCAGGACCATGCAGGCTACCCAGTGGGGATGATAACTGTGGATCACTCGATGATGGGGATATTGGAGGACTGTAGGCACTTCACCAAATTATATGTCCAAGATCTACGGTTGTACACTGAGCAGAACCTATCTTCTGAGACCCTGATATGGTTGAAATGCATATAGTTCTCACCTGATTGTGTCCCTTTATATTAGCTACTTGTGAGGTATGATCACAGCTTGATCCAGGGCCATCTGCAATATCGATGCCTTCTCCAGCAGGTTCAATGTCTGATTCTGTTTCATCTGGTATGTGTGAGACTTGGTACTCATCACTACTATCATCCAATAGATGCAATATTTGGGTATATGGTTGATTATTGGGTTTGTTTTGGGTTCTGCATATACCATGGTCAGTATTATGCCCTTCTATTAGCACTTTGGTGCTCTTCCTAGTAGGCCTACAATCAGTGGTGGAGAAGAATCCCAAGTTGAGGACACATCTTGTGATTCATTTTGATGTGTTCTGAATCTCGCTTTTCCAGATCCCATGGTACCAGGTTGCATGTCATGTCTACCTCTATATAGATTGCTGACTCAGGGCACTGGCTGGCTGCATGTATTGACCTGTTACTTATTCATGGTATAATAGGGTAGTTAAAGTAAGGTAAGTTAGGATTCAGGTCAGAGTAAAATCGTAGTTATCTCAAGTACAGTTTGGTCAAGATGAGAAGTTTGTATAGTTTTCTTGTGTTATATATGATGTATCAGGTCTTATATACAGGGCTCTCCAGGGGGGGGAGAGGGCACCAGGATTACTGACTATTACTTATTATTGAAGCAAAAGATTTGCCTGCAAAATGGCATTTTCAGAGTGTTCAATATTATGTTCATAATAATCTAAGTATTCTCAACTATGATTGGACCCAAGACTCTGGCATGAAAAAATTAGATGAAATGAAGGTGTTGTTAGGGTGGGTGGCTTAATAAAATCGAGTCATGAATGGTATTGTTTACTGACACTATTGGCACTACAGTATTCTTACATTGCCTAACCAGTACTAGAAGTGTCTGAAATTGTCTCCTGCCATCAAGTCAACATAGTTGAACACCTGAGAGGCTGAATTCAAGCAATCTGACATACTTAGGCATAGAAGTTAGTGATGAGATGGACAGGAGTTGTAGCCCAACTGTTCTAGACCAACTTCAAATCCCGGTCTATCTCATCACTAACATCAATACCCTAGTTGATAATCGACTCAGATGGTTAGCCAATGCTAGGTAATACAGTAGTTACCAAAGCAAGGGGCCTTAATGCTATTACTATTATCACATACTGTAGTCTACTGTACTGTACCAGGCACTCGAGATTGAAATAGCAAGCAATGAGAGATACCAAAGTAAGGGTGTCAAATGGTATCATTAGTATCACATACCAGGCACTCAAGATTGAATAATCTAGCAATAGGAGACACCAGGGGCATCAATTGGTATTATTAGTAGCTAACAAGTACAGGCTAAGAACTACTAGCTAAACCTAGTAAACAAATCCCAAAATGGGAAACAAAAATAAAACCCAACTTCTGAAATCAGATAGAAAAAAAAAAAAAAGACTAATAAAATTGTACCTAACAAAACATAGAATCTACAGCAGGGGAAAATTAGTTTGCATATATAAAATATATGTCACCATATGACATCTGTACATATCATGACACTATTTTATATATGCAAATAAGATAGTATCATGATAACAGTATGGCCAAAAGCCAATTTTATTTCTATATTCAAAAGATATTCCTATACCATGAGAGGTATACTACCAGAAGTGACCTGGCTATCCACATTTAGTACATTGACTTAAATTTCTGCACTTGTCAAGGAGTGTACTGGGAATATTCTAATGAGCAATTGAGTACTCTGAATTTTCTAGCTGTGACTGATGACTGCCTAAAGAGTTAGCTGGTTTGGGAATCAGCTTACCTGAACCTTTTCCTTTCTTCTGTTATATCTTTGAGAAATGCTTGTCCTCACTCTTATTATGACTAGATCCTTTATTCTTGATCACTGTCCAGCTAAAGCATGTATTATCTTCCAGGTCATGGCTAGTTTTCTGTAGGAGATTGAGGTACTCATTAACATCCTCGGGAGAGGGGTTCTTCTGAGCCCAGGCTGTGTGCAGTTCTGATGTAATACCAATACATACCTTGTTCTTGACTGCTCTTCTATTTATATATCCTAGTTTAGTCATTAGGTCAATGATCTTATCTAAGTACTTTTCTACTTGGCAGGCTTCATCTCCAATGAGGTCCACTTAACTAAAGAGCAATCCCGATAAGCGTGTCCTCCAAAGCTAGTTTCTAAATGACAATGGAATCCTTCCCAGGTACAAAGTTCATTGTCTGGGTTGAAGGGTATTCCAATTCATTGGGTGGGCTCCTCATTAATGTAATAGTAGAGACTCATATACCAGCTTTTGACTGAACCTTCTAAGAGAGGGATAATCAAGCTAATCTTATCTATGTCTTCAGTGACAGACTCAGAGAAATAATTAGACTTGATCTCCACATCACTAAAAAACCTCAGAGTATCATTAACATCCCAGGTAAAAGTCTTAACATCACCTAATTTCTTATATTTCTTAGGCTTTACCTTAGAAGCTGTCTTGCTTTCCTTCTTACATGACTGTAAGAATTTGGCCAGCTTACGAGTTCTGCAGTCATAGCATCTCTTCTTTGAGTCATTCCAGTTTGACTTACATCACCTAAGGAATTGCTCAAGATTGGGGAGGGATTTGGAATCATTGTCTGAGCTGCTAGAGGAATTGGAACCACTTGGATCTCCTCCAGCCCCAGCATTTCCACCTGTAGGAGGTTTGTTATTTCTGTCTCCTCCTGGAGCATCATATCTATCAAAGGATTCCTCTGAACTTCTTGGTTCACTAAAATGTGAACTACCCCTAGATGGTAGTACTGGGTGCAGTATTGGAGGGGGTAAGCAAGTACTATCTGATTCCCTCAGAGTTCCCATTGCTTGCCCAGGTTTGTACTGGGACTGTTAGTATTCCAAACAGGTATCCAGTGTGAGCAGGAGACCTTGGTGGAGAAGTGAGCTACAGAACTCACAAGGGACTTTTTCAACTTCAGCTCTCCTTTCTCTTGATGTTTCTTGTCTTGGTGGGTGCCTAACTACTTGTGAAGGTAGTTTAATACACCTGTTGATATGGTAATAATGTCTTTCAAAATGTGAGCCTCCCTTGACCCGAAAAGCAGGGGAACAATCACTCACAAACAACTGTGCCCAAACCTCTTGGACCCCAAGAAACCGAGGACCACTACCAGAAGGTTTAGGCCCTAGGGCTGGTGGAATAAATATAGGGGTATTTCCCACTAGCATCTGTGATGCCTACCCTGTAGGGACTGGCATTGCACTACCCAAAGGTCTTTCCCCTGTGGGCGGTCAAGCTACAATGATTAGGGTATTTCTGGCTCCTGAAAGAGTCATTGATCCTTCTCCAACTGGTGGTGTTCACCTTGTTCTTCTTTCCACCCTCTACCTTGGTAGTACTATAGAACCTAGTACCCTAGAGGGACTATGGTCCCTACTTCTCCATGCTTGTAGGGTGGGATTAGATGTAGCCTGTGAGGCTTCCTGAGAGAACTCCTCTTCCCAATCATTCCTGATTTCTCATATCCCTAAGGCAGTGAAAAATGGCCTTTCCTCTACTTTCTGCAATATCGCATGAAGCTTCTGAGTCAAGTTAGGAGCTCATCTTTCAGTCAGCACTAGCAGAAGGGAAGGAGCATCTCTTATAGTTATATTATTATCGGAGTCTATAGTATGTCCACCTTGGATTACTTTCTCTAGAGCTCTGATCCTAGTGGTTGGTGTGTTAGTAGTTTGAATATGTTGGTGAAATGTAGCCTGTTGATCCAACATCCAACTCCATACTATTTTCACCATATCATGACAAAACCCATCTTGCATTTACTCATTCCAGAAGAGTAACTGTTCTTAAGCTGCATGAAACTGATGACCAATTTCCCAGAGGATATACAGTTTAATATACTCACATGTAAAGTCTACAAAGCTGCTACCCTGATTGTCAACACTCATAATCTCAGTAAACTCAGCATCATGGGAAAAGGATTGCATGCGGCCCTGGGGTCTGCAACAACCAATTCTTAACATGTCTGAAGAACTTCAATGGGAGCAGTTCCATGCAATACTACTACAGGTTTCCACTCCAAACCCTGTAGATCCATAATAATGTTGGTTTGTAGGGTTTGGGTGGCATGTTACTATACTGCAGAGTCAGTAAAATCAACTTTGGAAGACATAATTCTTTCCACCCAATACTTCTTGTACCAGACAAGCAACCCATACTCAAATATGTCAATGTAGGAAGGTTTTGTTGTAACAAGTTCAAGAGAGTTAAGCAAGGAGGTTGCTTAACAATCTACCATAATGGGGACACCTTAAGAGAAGATGGATCCAAAGTTTGTAACTGCACTGAAGTGACTCAAAGGTCAAAAGCGATAATGAATAGTAGAGTAAGGAAGACTCAAAACAGTAAAACTTCATATTGTTAAGCCACAGCTTCACTCAGTAAGTTTCTCGAGAGGTGGTTGATTGCTAGAATAGAGTGGGACTTACATATAGTTTAAGTAGAATATTATATACTGCCAGTTCCTACCTATCATTACTTTAACTTAATCATGAGCACATTTATCTCTCATAGGTTGACCAACATACACTGTCAAGAATGTTATTCCTTTATAGATGTTAGTCTACTCTAGCTAAATCTCCTTCCAACATTAAGTGTTTCAAGTGCTGCATCTCTAATGTGACCGCTGGAGAAAAACTCTTCATATAGTTGACATGCTAGTGATGAGCTATCATGCAACTAAGGAGATAAACTATTTACAAACTTTCATACCCATATGTATTTCATCTATGCAAGTCTTTAGTAGACATAGCTCTCATGATCAAGCTGACCCTTCTAATTCATTTTAGTCAGATCTTTACCTGATAGGAAAGTCTACTCCACACCCCCAGTAGAGTACCTTGGTGATTGGCCTAGTGGGTGCTACCCACACTCAACTTGCCGAAAGTACCCCTACCATGATAAGAATCATACTTTTAGAGTTCTCAAATAACCCTACTAGTCTTACAGTGATTGGGCACGAGTTGTATCTATGAGTGCTTTGCCTGCCCTGAGATGCCTCAATATCTTCTGGGCCACTCCAGGACTACCTGGGAGGTTCTGGACTACCCCTCTGGCATTACCTTAGTAACTCCTTCAGCTCTTGTTCACTTTGCCCATATTTGGGACCAGAAGATAGCCCTTCTTCTGGAGCACACCCTCTGTCCTTTTATATATCCTATGGTCAACATCTGGTCAGACAGACAGTAATAACTTATATGGTATTACAAGAGTACCTGCACCCAATTACTGTTATTAGGAAGGGAGCAACTCAACAACCATAAACCCATGATATGTGGTTCTCATGCTGGGGCTGTAGGGGAGTGTTAGGAATATCTCTGCAAAATCCTGGAGTATTTGGAGCTCTGTAGCTCCTTCTATAGTCCCCCAAAGGGTACCAGGTTTGTTACCTTTTCTGAGCCTACTTTTTATACTATAACCTTATAGTATCCTTAGTTGTCCATCATAGTGAAACTAACTATACTTACTCATCAACCTCATAGTCTTTGGTATGGGTGTAAGAATAGTCTACTCTAAGACACCCTTTAGTGGGTCATTACAATAAGGCCATTGATCTGATGACCAAACTAGGGTATACAGATAGAAGAGTAGTTAAAGACAAGGTGCAGATCACTATCATGTCAGAACTGAAGATAGCCTAGGCTCAGAAGAACCCCCATCCTGGAGATGTTAATTAGTACCTCAATCTCCTAAGGAAAACTGACCATGACCTGGAAGACAATACAGGCTTTAGTCGAAGAGTAGTTAAGGATAAAGAATCCAGTCATGATAAGAGTGAGGACAAACATTCCTCAAAGAGGCAACACAAGAAGGAAAAAGGTTCGGATAAGTAGCACTCCAAACCTGCTAACTCTTTGAACAGCCATCAGTCAAAGCTGAAAGATTTAGAGCACTCAATCACTCATAAGAATATTCCTAGCACACTTCTGGACAAGCATCGAAAGTTAGATCAATGCACCAAATATGGACAGCTGGGTCACTTCTTGTGGAAGTTTACTTTAGTTACCTCAGTTGTTAGCTCTTCCAAGCTAGCCAAGGGATTCAAGTGATCAGTGGAAGAGGCATGCCATACATCTAGTCCTTCTAACAAAGTCAAGCACATGGAAGCCCTACCTCCTGTTACTCAGAAAATTCTTGAAGTCCATGAGTCAACTGTTTGGACAATAGAGGTTGATTTGGATGCTTCAGACTAGGTAAGTAACTCTGAAAAGAGAATGCAGTTAGCAACTAACAATTCTCCAGGTCAATGAAAGTACACTGGTATGATGCGACTTGATGGACAGGAGATGGATATGGTAAGTCTACCCTCTGAAGATTATACATAGAAAGCTAAAATTGATTAGGCTCAGCAGAGCAAGGGAGCTGAGGGTGCAAAAGGGTTTTCTTATAGGTTTTTTGTATTGGGGGTTCTCTCTGTTATATATCTATTGGGTTTCATGTATTATGTTCTGTCTGACTTTTCTTGGTTTGTTTGGATCTGGTTTGGTTATGTTTAGATCAGGCGGGACTTAATTATATACAATTGAAAGTTATGTCCAAGTTTACCTGAGGAGGGTTTAGTACCTCAAGTCATGCTGGTATGATAGTAAACAGCTCTACCTACTTTGACTTATGATTTTAAAACCCTTATAACTTAACTGTTTGCAAAACACTTTTATAACTTAACTGCTACTGACACATTATGACTGCTTTTATGTGGAAAGATAAGAGAACCCATACCCTTACTTACCTACTTACTTTATTTGATTTCAAAAATGTCTAGTGAAGGAAAACCCAGAAAGTGGCAGAGACTTTCAAGTCCACTGTGACACACAAAGTTGATTCAAGTAAAGGTTAGACTTGAGTGCCAACTGAATGCAAGAAGGAATAGTGTGGAAGTAGTACTACTTATGGATAGTGGC
The DNA here is from genome assembly GCA_003788595.2 of Choiromyces venosus 120613-1. Lineage (NCBI taxonomy): Eukaryota > Fungi > Ascomycota > Pezizomycetes > Pezizales > Tuberaceae > Choiromyces > Choiromyces venosus. The sequence continues at coordinate 1,823,011 of ML120353.1, forward strand.
TCTACAGGAGCAGTACTTAGTAGCAAATGGGTAAAGGATACTGAAATACCCTATATCTGAAGGAAGTCTCCTTCCCCCATATTAGAAACAAGTGGGAATAATATCCCCAGATCTGGTTTCTGTTATAGTAAGTTAGTGAAGATAAAGATAGGAGACTACTCCAATAAAATGAGTTTTGAGAATGTAGAAATGCCAGCAGGTGGAATTGATGGGTATCATCTGATGTCCTGGCTCTATGAACATAACCTAGACATTGATGGGAAAAAGAGTATCCTGGCATGGTGGTCAGCAGACTGCAAGGCAAACAGCCTAGCTAGATGTAGTTACCAGTGATTAGAGTTTATTACTGAGGAAAAAATGATAGCTGAGGATCAAGGATCTATTTATTACCTTAGAATAGCTAAGATCTTAGATGAAGATGGGAACGATATCATGATAAAGCTACTTCTAGAATATAAGGACTTTAGTGATATCTTTAGTCAAAAGTGGATAGAGTCATTACCACAGCATTCTAAGTAAAATTACAAGATCAAATTACAGGTATATATGACTCCTCCTTTTGGTCTGATCTATCCCATCTCTGAAAAGGAACTAAAGGTACTCTATGAGTACCTTGATAAGATACTGAGGACTGGAAAGATTAGGAGATCTAGTTCACTAACTGCTGCTCCTATACTCTTTATACCAAAACTAGATAGTATATTATAGTTAGTATATATTGATCATAGAGAATTGAATAAGATAACTATGAAGAGTCATTATCCCCTCCCATTAATAAATGAGTTGAGGGACAGACTTGGGAAAGTGACAGTGTTTACCAAGTTAGATCTGAAGAATGGTTACTACCTTTTGTGAATGGCAAAGGGTGAAGAATGAAAGACTGCTTTTCATTGTCAGTATAGCTTGTATGAAAACACAGTGATACTTTTTGGGTTATGTAATATACCATCTACTTTCCAGAGTATGATAAATGATGTATTTAGAGGTCTATTAGTATAACAAGGGTACCCTAAGGGAAGATAGATCCCAAGTTCATAACTGCACTGAAGTGACTCAAAGATCAAAAGCAATAATCAACAGTAGAGTAAAGAAGAATCAAAACAGTAAAACTTGATATTATTAAGCTGCAGCTTCACTCAGTAAGTTTCTCAAGAGGTAGTTGATTGCTGGAGTAGAGTGGGACTCGCATATAAGTTTAAGTAGAATATCATATATTGCCAGTTCCCACCCATCACTACTCTAACTTAATCATGAGCACACCTACCTCCTCTGGGCTGATCAACACACACCACTAAGGACATAATTCCTTTGCAGATGTTGGCCTGCTCTGGCTAAATCTTCTTCTGACATTAAGTGTTTTAAGGGCTGCATCTCAAATGTGACCATAAGAGAAAAACTCTTCAGATCGTTGACATGCTAGTGGTGAACTATCATGCAACTGAGGAGATATACCACTTACAAACCCTTATACCTATATGCATTTCATCTATGCAAGCCTTTAGTAGACCTAGCTCTCATGATCAAGCTGAACCTTCTACTTCATTCTAATCAGGTCTTTGCCTGATAGGAAAGTCTACTTGGCTCCCCCAGTGGGGTACCTTGTTGATTGGCCTGATGGGCACTACCAACAGTCAACTCCCCGAAGGCACCCCTACCATGATAAGAATCATGCTTTTAGAGTTCTCAAACAACCCTAATAGTCTTACAGTGATTGGGTACAAGTTGTGTCTATGTGCAATTCACCTCCCCAAAGATGCTTCAACATCTTCCAGGTCAATTTGGGACTACCTGGGAGGCTCTGGACTACACTTCCAGTATTACCTGAGTACCTCCTTCAGCTCTTTTCTGTTTTACACATATCTGGCACCAGAAGACAGCCCTTCTTTTGGAGCACACACTATGCCCTCTCATATATCCTACAGACAGCATCCAGTTGGACAGACAGTGACAACCTATACGATGTTAGAAGAGTGCCTCCACACAATTCTTTTTATTAGGAAGGGAGCAACTCAACAACCATATGTCCATGAGGTGAGGTCCTGACGCTGGGGCTGCAGGGGGTGTTAGGAATAGCTCTGTAAAATCCTAGAGCATTTGGAGCCCTGTAGCCCCACCTATAGCTACCCAAAGGCTATCAGGTTTGTTACCTTTGGATTTTACCACAGTGCCCATTCCTTATAGGACTGCCCCCTGCCCCAAGTAAGTACCTCTACATGCTAGGTAGGGTAACTTGGGTGCCATGTCAGGGTAACTTGAACCTCATATTAGGGTAACCCAGCCCTCCTGTCAAGGTAACTCAGGCCTTATTACATGAGCCTTTCCTGAGCCCCCATCTGATACTATAATCTTATAGCACGCATAGTTGTCCGCTATAGTGAACCAAACTATCCTTACCTGTTGACCTCATGGTCTTCGGTATAGGTGTAAGAATTGTTGACTGTAAGATACCCTCTGGTGGGTTATTACAATTAGAGGAAGGACTCATTGCTTATATGGATGAGATCGTGATCTATTCAGAGACTATAGTAGAACATCTCACTCTGGTTAGAAGAGTAATGGAAAAGCTGTCAGAAACAGTCTTATATGTTAGTATCAAGAAATCAACTGTCCATCAGAGGGAAGTTGAATTCCTAGAGTATAAGATATCTGATCAAGAGATATCTATGAGAATAGAAATGGTAGAATAGATCAAGAACTGGTCAAGTCTAAAAAGTATCATTGAAGTACAAAGCTTCAGGGGCTTTGTCAATTTCGACTGAAGGTTCATTAAATGGTTTAGTAAGATAGCAAGACTACTGACAGAGCTGACAAAGAAGGATATCAAATGGGACTAGATACCTGCCTGTATGGAGGCTTGTGAACAATTAAAGGAGTGGTTTGTGACAAACTACCACTTCTTGACAGAGTAGGGAACATCTGCTCTGTCACTCTTGATGTTACTGGGTGAGGCTGCAGATATCTCAATCAAGCAATGATTGTAGTAGAATGATATAACTGTTCACAGGATCTCCCAACATCAATCAGAGCCTTCTTCTCACCCTTGGAGATATAGGTTGGATGCATGTAGGACTATAGTATATGAATCAAGTAGTAGCTTATGTGTATAAGTGATTGCCAAGGAAACTAAATAACATGAAAGTTCCAGACTTTATATATTCTTTGCTAGCCTCTTGATTATTTAAATGCATATGTAATGATTTCCCAGCCATCTCCTAACCTCCCAAATTCCTCTGCAGTAATACTATTAATATGATAGCTGGTATAAACAACAAATAAGATAATCATACTTAAGAAAATCTACCTACCTGCTAGCATTAATGCGGTTGTCATAACAACCCTATTGTATAACATAATTACATCAGCAAAAGAAAATCCCGCATCTGATGTACAGGCATCGCATCCTGATGCACACTACATTTCTTGTGCCCCTGGTATGCCTGGTATGTCCTGAGTTCTGTTGTAACCCCCTGTTGCACCCTATGCATCACGATGTGTGTTGCAACACAACATTGAGCCTGGTGTATCCTGTGCCTCATTGCAATACTTTGTGGTATCATGACACTACTTGATATCAGGTTGACATCCTCACAACCCCTGGACATCAGCATCTCTATCATAGTTTCTTCCCCATATCCAGACATCTGGCTATGGCCACTGCCTCATAGGAGTAATACTGGGTGTGGCCACACAGGACCACCTTTCATCACATTCCTTCTGTCTCTTATTGTGCCACTATAACTCCATCCTAACATCGACCACAGATGTGTTCTATTCCCTGATGTCCCTATCCCTACCCTGAACCTTCCCAGTATCCTAACACATCACTGTTGTCAGTTCCTTACTGTGAGGCCACAGGGTGTTATGATGATTTATTGTAATCTGTCTGCTTTCTTCACTGTGTCCTAGTCATGTCAAGGCCCACAATGTCCCACAGCATCATCGAGACATCGGGAACTGTGACATTTCACTGCATGGTATTATCAGGGTCCCTGTTACAAACCTAGCATAGAAAAGAGTTTTCACATGACTCATAGTTGTGAGGTCATAGGTTTGTAATGGTTTTGTGCAGATGACCAATTAGGTCATGTGAGTCTCACACATGACTTGCACTTGTGAATCATAGTTGTTATATTTGATTTGATTGCATAATACTTTCTTTAAACTTATTAGTTGTTTTGAGCACATGACTTATTTAGAAGTCATATGAGTTTCACATATGACCTATTTGAGGTCATGTAGTCATTATGTTATGCGAATGCATGAGTCACAGTTGCGACTCATAATAGTTATTGATTTGTAAGCTGGTTGTGGGAAGGACTATATAAGAAGGAAGATACGACGTGGTAGTTAGTTCTTCACACAACCACCTGAGTTATTTCCTAAGAGATAACTTTACGATTTATGAATATAAAATGCCTTTACGCTCTTTACTAAAGAAAGACATATTGCGATATCTTCCTTATAGGATAAGGAAAGAATAAATGAATAACTTAGTCTTCGGAAGACTGAGGAGATATAAGACCCGTTATAAGAACTTAGTCTTAGAAAGATTAAGTAGAGATTAATAAATACGACTCTAAGTATTTATTTCCATCTATCCCATACTATATTAACTCTATATTATCATTGTCTGTTGCATAGTTATATAATAGGAGTGATCACATAGGCAATCTTAACATTTGGTTACATCTCAGTAACACCCAATGAAATTATGGATAATGAAGGAAGTTTATTAGAACTACCAAAAGTAGTACAATCACTCTCAAGGACAGTATCAGAACAAGGAAGGCCAACTAGCCCTATTACACCAGAAGAAAGATCAGAAAAGGGATCTATGTTGTCGGAAGAATGAGAAGACTAAACAATGTCGGGATCAGCAGGAGGAGTGCCACTGGCAAGGGGAGAACAAAGAGGTGCCCAACCAATACCAGAACTGATGGCAGAACAACTCAGATAGGTAATTCAGGCAATAGGAGGAGGAACGAGGAGACTGAAAATCAAAGAACCAGAAACCTTCTTGGGGGAAAGAGACAAATTGAGAAACTGGCTAGCATAGCTGTGAGTCTACTTTACTGCAACAGGGTGGGTAGATGGACATGAGGAAGAAAAAATAACATACACCTTGAGTCTACTAAGAGGGGATACAAGCAGTTGGCTCATACTATTTACAGAAGGAATGAGTACAGCAACCTGGCAAACATGGCCAGACTTTGTAGAAACACTACAAAATCAGTTTGGGGCAGTGGACCCAAAGGGAGAAGCAAGGATGAAACTAAGGGAATTAGTGCAAGACACCAAAATGATGATAGAATATTGCAATGCCTCTCAATTAATACTAACAGAAGCATACATGGATGAGGCCACAGTGAGCAAATTGTTATTCCAAGGAATAAACAAGAAGTTACAGGATGAATACATACACCTGGATCAAGTATTAGAAGGACTGGAGGCATTGGCAAAATAGGCAATAGAAAAAGCAACAAGGCTGGCTACCATCAGATATCTTCAAAACAAAGGAAGCAAATAACAAGAACAAGAGACCCTGAGGAAGACCAATGGCACCTATAGAGCTGCCCCTAATGTGGCTCCCGAGGGGGAACCAATAGACCTGGATCCAACAAATCGCAGAAAACTCCAGAGACTACCTAACAATAAGTTCCACAAATGAAGACAGGAAAAGCTATACTTCTAGTGTGGAAATAAAGGACGTTTTGCACAAGACTGCAGAGTCAAAAACACCAAGATATGATCAATGGAGGTGGAAAAGGAGGAAGGAGAGGAGAAAGAAACTTTAAATGATGAAAGTCCCCAGTAAAAGATGGTCTGAGGGACAACAAACCAAAAGCCATCATGAAATCAAAATTACGCTCATTACACTTGAAAATATGCTCTACAGAACCCTTAGATTACAAATCCGATCATATTATGATCAAAGTACAGCTTTATAACAAGAAAAACAAAAAAATAACAATAAATGCAATGATTGATTCAAGAGCTATGGAAAACTTCAAAAACCACAATTTTGCTATGAGACACCATTTACCCCTGAAGGAAATCAGAAAACTAAGAGATATATACATGATTGATGGTACTGTTTTGGAAGCAGGACCTATCACTCAGATAGTGGAACTATCAATAGACATAGGAAACTACAGAGAGAAGGCTACCTTCCTTGTGGCTAACCTAGTCAAACATGAATTGATCCTAGGAATGACATGGTTAAAAAGCCATGGACCAAAGATTGACTGGATAAAAGAAAAAATCACCTTCAATAGTGAAAGGTACAAGACCGCATGCCTAGACAGTTCTCTAACAGCATATGTAGTACTAGAGGAACAAGCCATAAAGGAGAATCTGGAAAGTCATATTCTACCAATTGATATGGAAGAAAGCTTGAAAGAACCGGAAAGTCAGATTCAACAAATGGTCCCTGCCAGTGGACAAGATAACCAAGAAGGCCAATGGGTAGTTATCAAGAGATTAGAAAAGAATGTGAAAATACAAATGAAAGGATCGCATCTGGCTGCAGATCATGACTTGTACAGTATAGAAGAAGCAGTTGTCCCAGCACATGGGCAAAAACTTATAGGAACAGGGATTGCCATAGGACTTCCAAAAAACACCTATATTTGCATTGCAGTAAGAAGTAGATTAGCAATCAGGAAAGGCCTAACCATTAATGCTGGAGTAATTGATGCAGACTATATAGGTGAAATCAAAGTATTATTGGTAAAACTATCAGAAAACGACTACAAGGTTAGCACAGGAAACAGCATAGTACAATTAATAATCAAAAAAATTGTCATGATAGATTTGCAAGAAGTACAAGAAATAAAAAAAACAGAGAGGGGAAGTGCAGGCTTTGGTAGCATTGACAGGAAAAAAGAAAGACCACCAGAAAAAGACCTCAACATATTATTCATTTTGGCTAGGGCATTTGGAAAAATGTATCAGAGAAAAGATAAGACAGGTATCCTAAGATGGAACGAAATTGAAACCTTCCTAGCAGCTACAATAATTAGTATAGAACTTGCTCTAAAAACGGGAAAAGATAGGGTAAAATCAGCAAAGGAAATAGTCCCAAAAGAGTACCACAGATTCTTAGAACTCTTTGAAGAAAAAGAGAGGACAGATATACCCCCTTGTAGATATGCGGATCACAAAATTGAACTAGAAGAAGGAATGACAGCTCCATTCGTGACCCTATACAAATTAGGGGAAAGAGAGCTAAAAGCTCTAAGAAATTATTTGGTGGAAAACCTGGATAGAGGATGGATCAAACCATCTTCCTCATCAGCTGGAGCACCAATCCTATTTGTCAAAAAGAAAGATGTTGGACTAAAACTGTGTGTAGATTATTGAGGACTAAATGCAGTATCCAAAAAGAACTGATATCCACTACCTCTCATAAGCGAATCGTTAGACTGCCTAAGAATGGCCAAATACTTTGCTAAACTAGATATCAAGGTCGCATACCAACACATTTGTATACAGAAAGGAGATGAATGGAAAACAGCTTTTTGAACTCGGTATGGACTATACGAATATACAGTCATGCCATTTGGGTTAGCAAATGCCCCAGCAACATTCCAATGATGGATAAATATGGCTCTAAGCAAATACCTAGATGTTATCTGCATTGCCTACTTAGATGACCTATTAATTTATTCTGATACTTTAGAACAACACCAAAAGGATGTGCACAAGGTACTAGAAAAATTAAAAGAAATCGGAGTCAAACTCAAACAGACAAAATGCCAATTCTACAAAAAAGAGACTAAATACTTAGGATTCATCATTAATCTGGAAGGGGTGAGAGTGGATCCTATAAAAACAGAGGCCATAAGGGAATGGAAAGCACCAGAAAGAGTCAAAGGAGTACAGTCCTTTGTGGGATTCTGCAACTTATATCAGAGATTCATAGAAGGATTCAGCAGAATGGCCAAACCCTTATATGAGTTAACAAAGAAAAACCAAAAATGGGACTGGGGAGAGAAAGCTCAAAAAGCCTTGGAGGAACTAAAAGAAAAACTTACCACTGCACCCATATCACATCATTTTGACCCAGATCAGCCCATAATGATAGAAACAGATGCATCCAATTATGTTTGTTCTGGTATCATATCACAACAAGATAAAAAAGAAATATGGAAACCAGTGGCATACAGATCAAAAACTATGACCAAGGTGGAATGCAATTATGACATTCACGATAAGGAATTATTAGCAATAATGCAAGCACTAAAGAAGTTGTGAAACTATTCAGAAGGAAGCCCTCACATAGTAAGAATACTCACAGACCACAAAAATCTGGTGCCATTGACTACTATGAAGGAGCTAAATGGGAGGCAAATTCAATGGAATGAAGAATTAAGCCGGTATAATATCAAAATAGAATATCGACCTGGAAAAGAAGGAGGAAAACCAGATGCGCTCACCAGAAGGTCAGATGACCTACCAGGAGAAAATGACAAAAGAAAAACTCAGAAGGCAAGGATTCTGATACCAAAAGAAACTTATATGGATGAAGGATATGAATCTGGGAAGGAAGAAATCAACATCATAGAATTACAGGAAATAGAGACTACCATCAAAGATGAAATCAAAGAAAAAACTGGAAAAAATCAGCAAATGAGAAAAATAAAGCAAGCCCTCGAAAGGGGGGACAAGGAATTTCCAAAAGTAGCCTTAGGGCTATATAAATGGAAAGAAGTGTCCCTCTGGTAGAAAAGAAAGGTATGGCTACTGGAGAACAAACCCCTTCAGATGAAAGTGATAGAACGAAACTATGATGCACCACAAAGTAGTCATGGGGGAGTGGCAAAAACTATGGAGCTAGTACAATGGGCTTACTACTGGCCAGAAATGATGAATGATATTAAACAATATGTCAAAAATTGTGACATGTGCTAAAGAATAAAACCAATATGTCATGCACTATATAGACTACAATACTCACTAGAGACCCCTGTGAAACCATGGAAATTGATTAGCATGGACTTTATTACAGACTTACCAGAATCAAATGGCTATGATGCAATATAGGTTGTAGTAGACTGTATGACCAAAATGTCACACTTTATTCCCTGTCGCAAGGACATGAAAACAACACAATTCGTACAACTATTCACGAAAAACATCTTCAAACTGTATGGATTACAAAAAGACATTATTACAGATTGAGGTTCAATATTCACATCAGACCTATGGAAAGAGATAACAAAAGGATTAGATATCAATCGAAGATTGAGCATGGCCTATCACCTGCAGAGGGATGGACAAATGGAAAGAACAAATTCATCATTGGAACAATTCATTCAAGTATATGTGGAATTCTCTCAAAAAGATTGGGAAGAATGGCTGCTATTTGCAGAATTCGCCTAGAACAACTTGATATAAGAAACAATTAAGACAACACCATTCTATATGAACTATGGACATCACCCCACTAATGAACCTATGGGTCATGAGACAATGACGAAAATATTGAAAAGAGAAAATATGAGTCAATTGCATGATATAATCAGAATGGAGATTATTTCCGCATAACAGATGATGAAGGAAAATGCCGATCAACATAGAAAACCAGATCCCAGATTGGAATCAGGAGACAAAGTTTGGCTGGTGGCCAAAGATATTCACACCATATGACCATCTAAGAAACTAGATTACAAGAAACTAGGACCTTATGAGATAATAGAAAAAGTGGGAAGAAAAGCATATAAACTGTCACTTCCCCCCTCAGCAAACAACAAACACCCAATTTTCCACATCAGCAAACTCGAACTTTATCAAAATAATCCTTTACCTTCACAATGAAAAGAACCACCTCCTCCTATAGAGATAGAATGCAAAAATGAATATGAACTTGATCAAATTATTGACTCTTGACGACACTACAGTAAGCTACAGTACCAAGTTAAGTGGACAGGATATCCTCCTAACCACGACTTAATGTGGTACACAGCTGAAAATTTTAGAAATGCCAAACATGCAATTGAACACTTTTCTCAAGAAAACCCTGGAAAGCCTGGTCGAAGAAGAAGAACAAATGAGCAACAATGACTGGATCAACCTTGCAGACATCTCCGCATCCACACAAATTACACTCGAACAAGAAAAGTACAACCAAGGAAGCTGGACTGGATGCTTTGATGATGGATGCCAAACATATTTCACAGAGAAACAGGGGGCCAACTATTGGCCAAGGAAGAAACACTGGACACCCTCAGTATCACCACCCCTGTCCCTACCTATGACGACATGGGAAGAATCAACTTTCCCACTAACATTACCACCCCGATGTATGCCACTGTCATTGCTATGTGACAACAACATCCTTTTAACAATGAATCAGGTAAAGTTTTTGGGGATGAAAAAGAGAAGAAGGGGGGCAAAAAATCTTGGCCAAAGGTCAAGAAAGAAAAAAATGTGACCTGGGGAAGTCCGGTACAGGAGGAAATCCTCCAAAAACTGATTGATGTGTACACTCGCAAAGAAATATACAATCGGGTGGGCAATACACCATCGCCAAGATCAGCACCAATAATCCCATGGCCAAGGTCAAGGACCAACTCCATGGAACAAGATACAATGAAAAGCCTATACAATCAAATAGGCCACCTACAAACAATGTTGGACAAGTCTTGAATAGACAAGAGACTTTCTGAAGGACAAGCAAGGATGTGGGGAAGAATGGGAAGGACTCTCCAGAAAGAAAAAACAGATTTGAAGAGGAAGTTAAAAGTCCAACACAAAAGAGCAGGATGGGTGGAATGGAGGGTAGTGATTATGGTGAAGAAATTGGAAATAAAAGAAAAGGAGAACAAATTGTTGAAGGAATCAATGGAAAGGAACAATCAGGAACTATGAAGGTTGGCAATGCACCTGCACTGATTGACAGAAAAGAGAGATGATGAACTGTTGGCCTAATAGGACTTAGGCCATAGGGAAGAGGGAGCTAGTGTTACAAACCTAGCATGGAAAAGGGTTTTCACATGACTCATAGTTATGAGGTCATAGGTTTGTAATGGTTTCATGCACATGACCAATTAGGTCATGTGCGTCTCACACATGACTCACACTTGCAAGTCATAGTTGTTATATTTGATTTGATTGCATAATACTTTCTTTAAAGTTATTAGTTGTTTTGCGCACATGACTTACTTAGAAGTCATGTAAGTTTCACACATGACCCATTTGAGGTCATGTGGTTATTATATTACGTGAGTGCATGAGTTACAGTTGTGACTCATAATAGTTATTGATTTGTAAGTTGGTTGTGGGAAGGACTATACAAGGAGGAGGATACAACGTGGTAGTTAGTTCTTCACACAACCACCTAAGTTATTTCCTAAGATATAACTTTACGATTTATGAATATAAAATGCCTTTACGCTCTTTACTAAAGAAAGACACATTGCAATATCTTCCTTATTGGATAAGGAAAGAATAAACAAATAACTTAGTCTTAGGAAGACTGAGTAGATATAAGACCAGTTAGAAGAACTTAGTCTTAGAAAGATTAAGTAGAGATTAATAAATACAACTCTGAGTATTTATTCCCATCTATCTGTTAGGATTGCTTATTCTATCACTCCTAGTATATAACCGAGCAACAGGCAATGATGTTATATCAATCTTTATTAGATACTGTAAATGGGGTTAATACTTAACTTAGTATTCATTGTCGTATTTAGTCTTCTTTAAGACTAAATTCTTATCCTTACTTAGTCTTTCTAAGACTAAGTTATTTGTTTACTTTCTTCCTTGTCCTACAAGGAAGATATCTTCGCAATGTTCTTTCTTTAGTAAAGAGCGTAAAGGTGTTTTATATTCATAAAGTCGTATAGTTATATCTAGGAAATAACTTAGGTGGTTGCATGAAGAACTAACTCTCAGGTCCTACTGACCCCTTTATATAGTTCTTCCAGCAACCCGCTTACAAATCAATAACTATTATGAGCCACAATTGTGACTCATACATTTGTGTAACATAATAATCACCTGACCTTAACTGGTCAGGTGTGAAACTCACATGACTTCTAAATAAGTCATGTGCGCAAAACAACTAATAACTTTAAACAAGTTATTATGCAATTCAATCAAATATAATAACTATGACTCATAATTGCTAGTCATGTGTGAAACTCACATGATCTAATTGATCATGTGCACGAAACCAATACAAACCTATGACCTCATAATCATGAGTCATGTGAAAACCTTTTTCCATGCTAGGTTTGTAACACTATCCCATACTATATTAACTCTATATTATCATTACCTGTTGCACGGTGATATGATAGGAGTGAACGTATAGGCAATTCTAATAGTCCCAATCTCAAGGACTGAACAATCCCCTACTGTAATTTTCTACATTGTGTACTTTTAGTTGTATCTATTATTTAGTTTCTATTATTTAGATTCTACATAGAGATTTCTATGTATAGGTTACAATGAAAGATGCCATAATATTCTCTGTGCCATTCAACTATCCTCGATGGAGAATACTTGCCCAAGCTAACAGTTGTCGCCTGACTGTCTGATCTCATGATTCCTTAATAAATCTCATTAAATATCCTTAAATCAATATGGCTGTTAACAAGCCATCATTGGTCTGTCTCTGAGATGAGGTGTGCTAGGCCTAGGATTGTCCCTATATCTACTATAGTTAACTCTCATGAATTTTCCCTTAGCTGCACCATGATAAGGCTGTAGACATTGGATACACCTCCTGAGTTAACTGCCTTCAATATTTAGAGAAATGTAAGCCTGCAAACTGTATCCTTGTACATGTAGTCTCTGATTTTGAAGAGCACCAGGAGCTTTCCATAGAGATAGCCCTGAAGCATACCATACATATGCTCACCACTTGTCTGTACCCAAACCCAATTATTGCAACTCAACTAGTTCCTGAAAGGTCACGTACTAGTGGAGCATACCCTGTTGTTATCATAAATGTGGGTTTTCAGAAATGCTAGAATGGGGATTTCAGGTTGTATTATTAGTTCAGCTAGAAGGAATTAAAGTGTGGCAGGATCTTCAGGAAGGTGGCGCTTGGTGGGCAGGTTATTCTGACTATATCAAATCAATTCCTGACAGATGTGCTCCCATGAGATACCCAAGGCCTTGCAAAAATCAATCACATTGGAAACATCATCATGATGCCCCTTCAGGATCCTACGATTGGTGACTGGTGTAGATATGGAATTTGTTTTACCTAAATGTTTCATAACATCAGTAGGGAGATCAGTCCCACGATGTCGAATAGAACTCAGGTTCAAAAGTCTCATTCGGATTGCATACTGGTGACCATAACTATGCAGAATATGTCTTGTGGTATTATTTTTATTTGAATGGTACCACCCTTCCTTGATTTGTTTCTTATGTACAAGTATGCCTAACTCCATGAAATACATTTGAATGTTGCCAAACTGGTATATGTAACCCTGAAAATGAGTTAATAGATACATCTTAATGCAGTTGAAATGAGATTCCATATAGATTAGTTCCAAATATTGGTCAATCTCTTCTTCATGATCCTGCTCCTGTACCTGACACTGGTTAGATTTCGCAACACATTCATTTACCCATATTCTCTGATGTCATAGCTTCCTTCACTGCTTGTCAACATTTGCCTGTGTCCTCTTCAATATTCGAAACTACAAGAAGATATCTTTTGTATCATGAAACCGATTCAGATATTGTTCCATATAATCCAAGGTCTCAGGTGTATGGCTTCAATATTAGACCATCAAAGTGAAATTGAGTAATGACCTAATGCAGATAAGTGTCTATTTGAATGGTAATACTTGCATGCTCTTAGGCTGCCTCAATACCATGGTAAGAACTCCCAAAAGACAATGCCACAGGTTCCTCATCTCCTTTCCTTGTTACTGTATAACCTTACTGCATGCTTTTTTGGGTGCAAAGAATCTTGGATATGGTGGTAAAGCCTTCTAGGTATCATCAAAAGCCTGTAATTGTGTGTTTCTTGAGGAATCCCTGAACTCAGTCTATCATATGCTTGAATAGTCTCAAATAAACTGTATGGAGTAAATCTGGTTTTTGCAGATCAGGTGCTGAAACCCATTGAAGCCCATGAAAAACATTCTAACCCATCTTGATACCAAGTGCATCAAATATGTTATTCATGTCTTGCAACCCAGAATCTGTTGACCATTGCTCATTCTCTTGTTCAAGACATTTGTATGTAGTATAATCTCACATCTGATATGTCCCCTATACATTGGTTCCTAATGCATCAGGAGGCAGCTCACATTTTGGATATGTGTTGCATTTTACTCCATGTAGTACAATATTTTTCATATGGTCCACAACCCATGTGGACAAGATGATAGGGAAACACCACTGGACCTTCCTGTCTGCACAGTCAATTAATGTACCATCAAGTGCTGCATCTTGCAAAGGTAATAGTATGAGTTCAAATACACCTTATAGTATGTCATCATTGATTTGTCTCTGCAGGTTGTCTGCTGAAAAGGACTATGGGAACTTGGGTAGGACAGGCAATAGTGGAAGAAGGAGAACTGCCATTGATCCAGGTCTGTTATGCCTAGTCAATTAGAGATTTCTGGTCATAATATAGACATGCTACACTTTCTTGTCACTTGAGAAGTTGGCAAGATGTGTCTGATTGGACATTTTCAATTATTGGAGTAAGAGTTGCAGCACATAGAAGTGTATCCTATAAATGGTTAGCGAGTGCCCTGATGAAGGAGGTTGGAAAGCAGGGTGTACAGTACTTAGATGTCCTACCACCAGTCCACCATATGCATTTCAGCATATATCCTATGTCCATTCTGGTCATATTTATGCCATGGTGCATAGACCAAGTCATCCCTATATGCTATCCGTTGAAGAAGGTATCTGACATAGTCAAGGACATTCCAATAGAAGAAATGCTATATTCTCTTGCCATCATCAACTTCACCTTCAAACCATTATAGATAAGTACTGTAGGGGTTCAATGATTGGAGATGATTCTCCAGCATGTGCATTGAACTATAGCTGACTGATGCAGAACTACTCAAACTGCTGGAAAAGAATTCATTGATTTGAGACTTCGAGACCTTGCTCTGAATGAACCAAGATGCAAGTTTGAAATCTTGAGTCTTGGCAAATGGAGTCCATGGATCCTGGCACAGAGTATGGTATTCATCCTCAAACCCACTCACCTCCCTAATCACTTCCCTGGTACCTAGGTAATGTACTTGTCTGCCAGCCATTGCTGAGGTATTATGGTTAAGTACTTCAGCATCAGACTCATGCATGACGTCATCATTCAATGCATCAGTGTCACATCCCATAGGGTCTAGGTTAGATTCATAGTCTGAATCTGGCTATTTATTCTTGTCATTTACCTCTAGGTCGAGGAATAGATCTGTTTCCATATCATTAATAGAACTTACATACGGTTCATGTCATATAGTAGAGGCAAATACAATGTCCAGATTTGCATATACAGTTCATAGGTATTTCTTGTATGTACCTGCCCACATGTTCCTTCAGCAATAAAATGGACATTTGACAACTATGTTGAAAGTCTGCCTAGTCAATCTTGAGGGTCCTCTATAGATTATGTGGTACAGGAGTACTGTATAGTATTGATCTTGATGTGTCTCAGTGGAATAATGTGTCAAGGGGTCTGCACATGGTGAACTGTGACTAGTATCCAAACAGGCTTAGCACTTGTAGCTTGATGCCTTGTATTACCCTATCTTATCAGATCATGTCATCCTTTTTGTTGTAACCTAAGCTACTTCCCTTTGTTGGGCCATCACTCAATGTCACTTCATATCATGACACTTGTTCAAATTAGAAGCTTATTTCACAAATGTCAGTTATGTGTTATAGTAGGCTTAGGAACATTGTTGCTAGCTACATTATCAATTGTTCTCATATTATCTTTTTTATTCTGATCCACTACAAATATACATCTACATATCCATACAGTCACATGCCCTCAGGGGTAATCCAACACAACAGAGGTCAGATATATCCTATCATACAAAGAAGCCAAGTTAATTTTTCAGAGAGGATTCAGAATCAGAACCCTCACTCTGGGGATCAGGTAGAGCAGTGCCATTTACACAATCATGCTTCCACTTGTTCGTCTGCTCCCTATGGGTACCAGCCTCAGTCTGACTCCTGAAAACATGCCGCAGTAGGGACCCATGCATAGTCAAAACTAGGTAGAGTCAGGAACCAGTCTAGAGCCTTGTAAAGTGGATTAGCTTGTGCCTATGAATTCCTGTGATCGAACCTACAGGAAAGTAAAATCATCATTCTAAATTAAATACACAAAACTCAGCCCCTTCAAACTGTCCCAATAGTGTGCTCATCATCCAGTCAAGGTTGTCCTAGTCTATGTGAAGCTCTATTATGCCATTGATGAGGTACGCATGTAGGGAAAAGCACTCATTGTCATAATTGGTCTAGAGATTTAGGAAGTGATGGGGTAATAGCTCAATAGTTTTTGACTGAATTGCATTGCCTTGTGACCTGTCAATAGCTCCATGCAGCAACCCCTTAAGCTGTGTGATATTCTTGAATGAGCCAAGCAGCACTTATTGGTCTCTGCATATATTTGAACAAATATTGTTTGTATCCTTAGTCAAAATGAGTCCTAGACTCTCATGTCCTGGTTGCACTCAAATGCCCTAATAGAACACCCTACAGTGCAAGTTCAGATAGGCATAGTGTTGTGGGTTTTGCAGGAGTCAATCCTCAGTATGATTGTGCCTTATGCAACTAGGAAGCCTCAGAGGCTGAATCTCACAGTACTTGGTAATGTTGTCTGTAACCTGCTTCATGATCATTGCCCCAACCTACTCAACATAGATACTGAAGGCTGCATTAGCAAATACAACAAAAGGTGATGATAGTTGCAATCAAGAGTGACATGCAGTTCACCTGCACCTATGTTCACTTACTAATAGGAGGTGCCGAGCACATTGCATTGGTCCTGGGATAGTACTTGCAGGCTGGCCAGATGTAGATGAGAATTGTGTGTCTTGATATCTATATTGAGGAAGACTTCCATAATGTTTCCTAAGGATATGTTATTTGAGTGATCCATGACATGTACTACATGCCTACTATTGTATACCTTGCTTGCACTGAATAACATGGAATACCTTCTTAACCCTCTCCTTTACCTCCTCACAGGCTGCCTGGTCCTCGGGGGTCAGGGACATTCCCTTATCAAATCAGCCTTCCATTTCACTATCGGTCCTTTGTCTGAGACTTCGTTGCCTGCCCTTAGTCTGAGAGAGCTTCATTGAGGCAAATCTGCTATCAACATAGGACTTCATCATAGGATTAAGTGTGGTATCAATTGTTACTAGCTCCTTGCTCCCAGGTCTTTGCCTTGTACTGGTAGGTGTTTGGTAGTAGGGGAGATGCATAAGGTTTCCCAGTGCCATTATTGGTATGATAGTGAGGGAGTTGAGAAAGATGTAACATGGTATGGGACATTTAGAATCATAGAGCACAAGGCGATCTCTTAAGAATAGGGTCAGATCTAGTATCGTGATTATCTGCCTAGGGGAGAGGTTCCACAAACAGATCTAAACCTATTGGAATGTCAATTCTCATAACCTCAGAAATCTCACAACATGGGCCCAAAGGTACAGCAACTAGACAAAGGTCTTGGTAATGGCACAATGTGAGATAGTCTGTACCACTCTGAGTTGCATAATACCATCTACCCCCCTTCCCCTCCACAGGATACCCTGAAAAAATAAAGAAAAACATTGGATGAAATATTAAAAATTAAAAATTAGAAGCTAAGTACAAAAACAAGAAATTAAACACTAAAAATTAAAAGTCCAACTAACTAGTATCTAGTATACCAACCTTTAGTATCAATAACTGCTGCAACTCTAGAGGGCATGGAGCACTAAAGCTTTTTAAAAAAGGAATCTGGAATAGTTGCCCATACAATAAGCAGGACTTCTGCCAGCCATTGCCAGATCCTGTTGGGGCCCCCTCTGGTGTCTAGAATGTTAGGGTATTGGAGGTAGAGGCATCGCTTGAGCTCAACCCATGAGTGCTCGATGGGGTTGAGATCAGGTAATAGAGGGGAGTGATCTTCGAGGTTGATCCCATTGTCAGCAAACTACTGATGAGTGTCCTTAGCTGTATGAACCTAAGCATTGTCTTACTGGAATAAGGCGTCTCCAACCTCCCATTCAATCTCTTGCATGATGGGTGGGAGATGTCTATCTAAGAGAGCAATGTAAACCCACTAGTCTACTTTACTCTCTAGGATAGGCACTAAGGGGCCCTGCTGACCATGCCAAAAGCATCTCCACACCATCAAGCTAACCTCATTGGCTTTTCCTCTTTGTTTGATGCAATCGACAAGCCACTTCACCTCCAGTGTGTGTAAAACACATTTCTGGACTGGGTTGACAGACTTCCTAATAGTGCACTCATCAGTATAAAGTATACCCTTGAAGACCTGAGCAGTCCAATCCTTTTGGGCAAGAGCCCATTCTAACCCCTTCATCATGTGGGCAGCTGTCAATCGAGGGCATGTTTGTACAAGCCATTTTTTAATATTTGCTTTATGTAGAACTTGGTCAATTGTACAAACAGAGATATGGGGGGCATGCTAATTCCATAGTTCTAATCGTATTATGCCCCTATCTTTAGTGGCTGCATAGAGTATAGCTCGGCACTTCCTCTGGCTGAGTATAATTAGTCTGCCAGAATGGGGAGCATTCTCTATGTGGCCTCAATCACATGCCCAGGTGAGGAAGTTGCAGACAGTGGACCAGGGGTGATTGACAAGTGTGGCAACAACTGATATTTTTTCAAAAATGTGGAAATAGGCAATTATCATACCCTTTTCCACATCTGATATCACTTTCTGAGCCATCTTTGGCATGTGGTGCGAAATGGAATTCTTCTTG
Organism: Choiromyces venosus 120613-1; assembly: GCA_003788595.2. NCBI lineage: Eukaryota > Fungi > Ascomycota > Pezizomycetes > Pezizales > Tuberaceae > Choiromyces > Choiromyces venosus. The sequence goes on from ML120353.1 coordinate 1,841,955, forward strand.
AGTGGCATTTTGGTGTCACGTTCTCTAATATCTATGCACTTTACTTTATTATGATTGCTGAGTAATAGCTGACTCAACATCACCAAGACTTTTGTCTAGTGGCTGTATAATAGCTGTGAAGTCCTTTATAAAGAGATGCACACTGGTTTATAACATTCTCGCTCTGCAGCCCCTCAGTAGTTGATGAGAAATAAGGTTCACAGAGGTTATCCTAAGATACTGGTGTATATAGAAATTGGAATGTCTTGATGTAATGGTTTGGTGGTGGGAGGACATAGCTGGAGTGGAGACCTATAGAAGAGAATATATGGTAGAAACATTAGAGGTACACTGGACAAGGTTTGAGGATTGCAGTACAAGTACTGGTGTCACAACCATGATAGCATGTGATGTGGTGCTGTCACGACTGTAATGCAATGGGACATTTTGCTATCGCAACCATGATGTCATGTGTTACAATCCTCTCTCTTTCAGGTATACTTGCAGTAGGCAACCTTTCTTATCTCCCTTAATTGCTAATCAGTTTTTCTTAGGACGCTTATGGTTCCTGCTTTTGTAATACAAGTCCTTGACTTCTACGACTTCTTGGTTCTCCCGATTGATGACCTTGAATTCTGAATGGATTTATTGTTTTGGTAGAAAAGCTTTTTGTATTGAAAATTATTTAGATGGTTGTGTGAGGAACTAACTACTCTAACCTACAAGCCCCCTTATATCGTCGTTCCTCCCACAACCCTAACCCTTGATGCCTCATCCCTATGAGTCATCATGTGAAATCCATAAGCTGACTCCTATGAGTTGTCCTCGCTAACTAATAAAAACCAATCAAAACTTATAAACTAATCATGTGTGCAAACCATGTCATATATGTGAAACTCGTGACTCATAATCTGAGTCACATGTGAAAACATACCATCATATGATTGCTATTGCGAGTCATAGAAAATCAAACAACCAATAAAAACCTACTAATGACTTGCTAGCACAAGTCATGTGAAATACTCGTCCCTTCTGACTCATAAGTATGAGTCAGGTGAAATCTGCCTTGCCATTCTGCCTTGCTTAGTCACAATTTGTGACATTAGCTCCCATCCTCCCTTAGCATTGGTCCCACAATGCTATCTTCCTATCCTCCCAATCTCCACCATTTTGCTCCAATCTCTTGGGCCTCCTCTTTCCACTGCTGTTGTCGTTCTTCCAATTTCTGGACTTGTCTTTGCAGTGATTCCATTGTGTTGCCAGCATTTCGAAATACTCGTTTCTGGTCTTCGATCGTCTTTTGCTGACTTCCAATTATTTCTTCCTTATTGGTTAATAGTCTCTGGAGGTCATTTATCTGTTGGTGTAATGCTTTGGCATCCGGTTCTGTTTTTTCGCTCCCCTCTCTCCCCAACCGTGTCCTCACGGTTTTCCTATTTTTTCTCTGCTGCTCATCTGTCATTGACAATGGCAGCCTTTCTCCTGTTATCCTGGGGTAATACCCCGCATCCACCTTTTTCCATCAATGTTCCCTACACCGATCATTGTAGCAATGTTCCCAGCACACTACCTCCTTGTCGGCTCTTCTTTTCCTTGGTTCTCTCGGAAACCAATTTCCTCCTTCCTTATCTTGTAGGTGTACTGGACAGGCATCATTATAACATGCTGTCCAGGACATTGCATTGTGTGACATTTTATCTGCATATTCCTTCTATTCTTCCATCATATCTGCTCCCATTGGTCCTGAGTACTCAGGACTTGTGGGGGTAGTGTCTTTGGGGACATACCCTGAGTCGTCCCCATGACTCAGTTTTTCGTAGAGATGCGGAGCGCGACCATTTTATCGTGACGCATACCCACTCTTGGTTTATGGAGGTACTTGGAGTGGAAACAGCATGTTGTGAGTTTGCCATTTTCGAAGTTTTCGGCTGGGTACCAGGTCTTATCATGTTCTGGTGAGTATCCTGTCCACTTGGCTCGATATTGCAGGTTGCGGCGATGTAGTCTAGAGTCTAGTATTTCCTCTAGTTCATATTTGTTTTCACTGTTTATTTCGATAGGCAGTGGGGGGTCTTGTTTTTGAGAGGAGAATTGATTGTCTTGGTAAGGTTCAAGTAGTGAGATGTGGAATGTGTTGTGTATTCTCATTGATGGTGGGAGTGCCAGCTTATATGCGCTCTGGCCGACTTTTGCCACTATTTCGAATAGTCTGATTTTCTTGTAATCCAGTTTCTTAGATGGTCTTGTGGTCTTGATATTTCGTGGTAACAACCATACCATATCTCCTGATTCCAAATCGGGATCGGGTTTTCTGTGTTGATTGTAAATCTCTTTTTGTCGCAATTGTGCTGCAATTATTTCCTGATGTAGTGACTCGTGGAGGTGACTCATTTCTTCCTTTGTTGTCATTTTTGCTTTCATCAGGTGTCCGATTATTTCACATTCTTGATGAATTTCATAGTTCACGTAAAAGGGCGATGTCCCGATAGTTTCTTGATGCCCATTGTTATATGCAAATTCCACCAATGGTCGGAGTTCGCACCAATTATTCTGCTGATAATTGATGTATGCTCGCAGATACTGTTCTAGTTTTCCATGTGTTCTTTCTGTTTGTCCATCTGTCTGTGAGTGGAATGCCATACTGAGTCTTCTTTCAATTCCTAAATTGCTTGTAATTTCCTTCCATAGGTCTAAAGTGAACAGGGATCCCCTATCTGTGATGATATCCCTTGGTAATCCCTGGAGTCTGGCCACTTCTTTAAGGAAGAGGGTTGCGAACTGTCGCACATCTAGATCCTTCTTGCAGGGGATGAAGTGACTCATTTTTGTGAGGTGATCGATGATGACCAATATCATGTTGTAACCTTCCAACTTGGGTAGGTCCATGATGAAATCTATTGTGATTGATTTCCATGGTCAGTCCGGTGCTTTATTTAGCTGTAGCAGTCCATGAGGTGCGTGTCATACCACTTTCATTCATTGGCACATGTCGCAGTTTTTTACATATCGCTTGATTGCTTCCCTCATTTTTGGCCAGTAGTATTTCCATTGGATTAAGTCTGTTGTCTTGGCCATTCCCCCATGTCCTGCTAGACGAACATCGTAGTGTTTCTGAATAATTGTTGTTCTTAAGTTTTCATCCTCTGGTACCCATATCTTTCCTTGATACCATAGGTAGTCATTTTTCCACTGGCATAGGCCCAGGGCTACTCCTTTTAGTTCTTTTTATCCTGTGGTTAATGCCTTTTGGATTTCCTGTATCCTTTGGTCTTGTTTTACCACCCGTTGAATTCCTTCTTCGTATTGATCATGGAACTTTACCAGTTCCATTTTTTTGAGGAAGTATTTTTCTTTTGGTAATAAGGTTCTCTGTTTATACGTGATTCTCGGGTCTTCCTCCTGTGGTAGGTCCCCTTCCTTTCTTCTTAGGGCATCTAGTTTGCCTCCTTCCTTTCCAGGTCGATATTGTATTTTGAAGTCAAACTGGCTCATGTATTCTTCCCATTGAATTTGTCATTCATTTATTTCTTTTGTGGTCATGAAGGGCACTAGGTTTTGTGGTCTGTTAGGACCTTTACTTGGTGTTGGCATCTCTTCATGTATCACCTCCATTCCTTCAGTGCTTGAACTATTGCCAATAGTTCTTTTTCATGAATGTCATAGTTGCTTTGTGCCTTATTCATTATTTTTGAGTGGTAGGCTACCGGGTTCCATTTCCTGTCTGCTCCTTGCTGGGATAGGATTCCTGCGCAAACGTATTTCGAAGCATCGGTCTCTTTCATCATGGGTTTCGTTGGATCAGAATGTGCTAGCACTGGGGACGTGGTGAGTTTTCCCTTCAGTTCTTCAAAGGCTCTCTGCTGTATTTCTCCCCATTCCCACTTGTTCTTTTTTTCTGTTAGTCAGTAGAGAGGTTTTGCTATGCAGCTGAATCCTTTGATGAATCTTCTATAGAAGTTGCAGAACCCTAGGAAACATTGTACTTCTTTGACTTTTTGTGGAGGTTTCCAGTCCCATATGGTGCTGGTCTTAATTGGGTCTGTCTGGATTTCCTCTCGATTGATGATGAATCATAAGTATTCTGTTTCCTTTTTATGGAATTCGCACTTCAATGGTTTGACTTTCATTCCTGAATCTCGTATGTCGGCTAATATATTGCTAACATCCCTTTTGTATTGTTTGAGGTTATCTGAATATACCAGGACATTGTCTAGGTATACTATGCAGCACTCGTCGATATATCTCCACAAGGTATTGTTGATCCATCTTTGAAAAGCTGCCAGGGTATTGGTTAGCCCAAATGGTATTACCAAGTATTCGTAAGTTCCTAGTTTGCTAGCAAAGGTTGTTTTGCTCTCGTCTCCTTCTCGGATTCGTATGTTGTGATAGGCATCTTTTATGTCTAATTTGGTGAAGTACCTTGCCGTACTTAGCCTGTCCAGAGCTTCCCCTATTAAGGGTAAGGGGTATCTGTCTTTTTTCGTAATTTCATTGAGTCCCCTGTAGTTCACGCACAACTGGAGGCTCCCGTCCTTCTTTTTGATGAATAATATTGGTAAGGCTTGGTCTGTCCACACCTGTCAGATCGAACCTCGTTCTTTGTTCTGTTGGATGTAATTTTTTAATTCGTTTAGTTTGTCAGCTCCTAGTCGGTATATTTTCTTCTTTGGGACCTTTTTTCCCTCTTCTAGGGTTATCCCCAGGTCTACTGCTTCCTGACGTGGAGGTAGGCCTTTCTTTTCTTCTTGTTCGAATACATCCAGTAGATGATGATATCCCTTTGGGATTATTTCCTCTATTCTTCTTTTGTCCTCCTTTTTTCAGAGCTGTATTGCCAATTCTGTGCTGATGTTAATGGCCTCCACTGAAATTGTTTCTTCTTCTTTCCTTCATTGGACTATCCCTGTCGATTCTCCTCATCAGTAGAAGTGTCCGAATGCTTTAGTGGATATTTCATGGATCACAATCCTCTTGGATTACGTTCTTTTGTCTGGTTCTTTATTCTGGTTGGTTGGTTGGATGACAGAGGGATCTGAACTTCCAAATGCCTTGTCCCCCCTCTGAGTGTCTCCCAACTCCATTACCTCTAGTAAGTCTTCAGTGTTGACTTTCTCTATGAGGAGCTGTGCAATTGGGTCTCCTCTCTTTATCTGGTACTCTTTGTTACCGAGATTGACCATAACTACCTTCACTTCTCTTGTGTAATCTTCATCGATTACTACTGCATTTGTCGTAAGTTGATGCTTGACTGCTAGACTGCTTCGCAATGCTATGCGTCCATAGGTTTGTGGAGGTAGTCCTATGGCTATTCCTGTTCGTACTACTTCTTGCCCATTGGCCGTTATCTTGACATCTTCGCTTGCATACAGGTCATGTCCTGCAGCTTTTTCTGAGCCCTTAGTGGGCATCCTTGCGTCTGGTATCAGCCTTCTGACTTTGACCCTTTGGTCTTCCCTGATCTGGATCTCCAAAAGCCTTGTGATCAGGTTTTCTTCCTGAGCTTCAGCTTCTGGTACTGAGTAAACCACTGGCGAACTGTTGAGACACTATGTCGTACATCATTTGCTATTCAATGTAATCTTTCTTTCATTCCAGTCAATTGTGGGATTGTGTTCTCTCAGCCATGGCATGCCAAGGATGATTTCATGATTTTGTAGGTCTGCTACCTGAAAGGTTCCCCCTTCATGGTGACTCCCTATATTCATTGATACTTCTGCTGTGTGGGTTACAGGACCCATTTGGCTTGGTTTTCTGTCAGCCAAGTAGATTTCTCTCGTATTCTTGGTTTCCTTCATTGTTATTCCGTGTTTCTTGCAGGCTTCTTTATTGATAAAGTCTTCCATTGCTCCTGAGTCGATTATTGTGTTGATCGTAACTGTATTTTTTCCTTCTCGCAATTGTACTTTTACCATAATGTGGTTGTTTTCTTGTTCTAGTGATTCTGTGTGCTGGAGTGCTGTGTAATAATTGGATAAAATGATAGGTTTTTGTTCTGGTCTGTCCCTCAGTCCATCACTTACTGGGGACATTCCTCATTGCCCGCCGGCCCTTCTTCTCTTTCTATCTCTATTTCCTTAATCATAGGTCGGCTCATTCTCATCTTGTGGTCCTGTGGTCTCCATTCTTTTTTTACCGCCGTATAATCCTTGTTGTCTCTTGGGCTCATGCACTCCCTTGCCAAGTGTCCTGGCTTAGTGCATGCTAAGCATAGGTTATTGTTCCTCCTTTGCACAAACTCGTTTTTGGACAGGTTGAGATTGGGCCTTCTTCACATCGTGTCTAGGTCCATGGGGTCCCCTGTTGAGGTCTCTTGCCTTCCTGTTTTCAAGGTTCCGTTCAGGTTTCTGGACGTTTCCATCGTCCTTTGTCCCATTACTTGACCTCCCTGCAAGTGTTTGATCATGCTGATCCAGTTTTCTTTTTCAATGGCCCACTTGGCCATGTCTTCCACGTTATCAGCTGTGAAGTGGTCAGCGGCCCAAGCATCCTGCAGCATTGGATTGATTCCCTTCAGGAACTGTCTTCTCATAGTTCCTTCGTCTTTGTTTGCCTCGGTTGCTGTGAGTTGGAACTCGTTCCAATAATCTGTTACTGGTTCTCTTCCCTGTCTTAATTGCTCCAGTTTTGTGTGGGCTGCATTTTCTGTGTCAATGTCTCCAAACTGGCCTTGGAGCACCTCGGTGAACTCTTCATATGTTATCCATGGTTCCAGTTTTCTTCTCTCTGTATAGGGGGTTATCCAACTGGTCGCTCCTTCCCTTAATAAGGATTTCACATAAGTGATCTTCTGCCTTGCTTCTGTGGTTCCGATAGCATCGTAATATACTCTTCATTGGGCCAAAAATGTTCACAGCTTACTGCGTGTTCTGCTGAATGTTGGTGGCTTCTCTACCTTCATTCTGTCTCCATTTTTCCTTCTGCCATTTAGGCGATTGAGAATTTCAGCAAATTGTTCAGTGGTAAATCCTTGGATTTGTGTTACTGGTGGGGGGTTTGCTGTCCCTCCCGCCGGGGGTACTGCTGCTCCAGCTAGTGGTACCACTGCTCCCTCTCCCCCTGCTGGAGGTATGGCTTCCATTGCATCGCTCATTGTTGTTGGGTACTACTTGTTAGACACAACCAAATGTTACAATCCTCTCTCTTTTCAGTATACTTGCAGTAGGCAACCTTTCTTATTGTAACGGGGACGCCCTAAGGGAAGATGGATCCCAAGTTCACGACCGCACAGAAGTGACTCAAAGATCAAAAGTGATAATCAACAGTAGAGTAAAGAAGAATCAAAACAGTAAAACTTAATATCATTAAGCTGCAGCTTCACTCAGTAAGTTTCTCGAGAGGTAGTTGCTTGCCAGAGTAGAGAGGGACTCGCATATAGTTTAAGTAGAATATCATATACTGCCAGTTCCCTCCCATCACTACTCTAACTTAATCATGAGCACACCCATCTCCTTCAGGCTGACCAACACACACCACCCAGGACATTATTTCTGAGTGGATGTTGGTCCACTCTGGCTAAATCTCCTTCCGACATCAAGTGTTTCAGCACTGCATCTCTAATGCGACTGCAGGAGAAAAACTCTTCATATCGTTGACATGCTAGTGGCGAACTATCATGCAACTTAGGAGATATACCATTTATGAACTCTCATACCCATATGCATTTCATCTATGCAAGCCTTTAGTAGACATGGCTGTCAGTAACTCCTTCAGTTCTTGTCCGTTTTACACATATTTGGTACCAGAACATAGCCCTTCCTCTGGAGCACACCCTATGCCCTCTCATATATCCTACGGACAGCATCCGGTCGGACGGACGGCGACAACCTATAAGGTGTTACAAGAGTGCCTCCACTCAGTTCCTTTTGTAAGGAATGGCGCAACTCAACAACCGTAAGCCCATGACGTGCGGTCCTTACACTGGGGCCGCAGGGGGGTGTTAGGAATACCTCTGTAAAGTCCTGGGGCATTCGGAGCCCTGTAGCTCCTCCTATAGCCCCCCAAAGGCTACCAGGTTTGTTGCCTTTAGATTTTACCGGAGTGCCCAACCCCTATAGGATCGCCCCCAGCCCCAAGTAAGTACCTCTATATGCTAAGTAGGGTAACTTGGGTGCCATGTCAGGGTAACTCGGACCTTATAGCAGGGTAACCCGGACCTCATATCAGGGTAACTCGGACCTCGTTACACGAGACTTTCCCGAGCCTGCCTTTTATACTACTATCTTATAGTATACGTAGTTGCACACTATAGTGAACCAAACTACCCTTACCTGGTGACCTCAGAGTCTCCGGTATGGGTGTAAGAATAGTTTACTGTAAGACACTCTCTGGTGGGTGGTAACATGACTCCCCTCTTCTCTAAGGTCCGCCCTGGACCATTAGTGACGTCTTTTATTCCCCAGCTTTGGTACATCCACTATGCGGTGGTCCCTTGGCTTGGATGGATACCTCCAGTAGAAGTCATTAAGGGCCCCTATGGCTGTTCCTTCTAGCATCTCAAAAGGTTCCCATGAATTCTCCTCTGGTCCATAACCTTCCCACGTGTTACGATCGGCTATAAGATCTCTCCTTATCTTATATCTCGCAACAGGCAACGATCCTATCGTTAGCTTTTCTTCTCAGAGATAATACTTACTATCCTTCTTGTATTCTCTCTTCTTCGAGAATTCTCAATACTTGTTATCTTACACTACTTCTTAGTATTGACCGTGGCCAATACTAAGTCCTTATAGTGCTAACTAGTATTGATTCTGTTTTCTTCGTGATTGTTGGTCCTTGTTGTAAAGAGCGTAAAGGTGTTTTATTGATAACTTATAAGATAGGAAATAACTTAGGTGGTTGCGTGAAGAACTAACCATCAGGTCCTAAAGACCTCCTTATATAGTTCTTCCAGCAACCTGCTTACAAATCAAATAAGTCACAACTGTGACTCATACACTCGTGTAACATATAACCTCATGACCATACTTGGTCATGCGCGAAAGTCCCATGACCTTAAAGGGGTCATGTGTGAAACCTCATGACTCGTATAAACAAAGTCATGCCTCTTGATCCTTATGACTCATAGGCGTTCCTATGAGTCAATGCTCAACGTACCAATCAAACTCAAACATAAACAACTATGACTCATAACTGTGAATCATGTGAGACTCTATGACTCGTATGTGAGTCATAGTGCAAAAACATAACATCATATGACTCAACTGAGTCATGTGCGAAAAATCTTTTAACAAATAAAATACTATGACATATAATTGTATGTCATGTGAAACCATTACAAACCATGCCAGGTTTGTAATACCACGCTACTAAGTACTGAATGAAGCGATGGTGGGAACTCATCTTTATCCCACCATACCAACGACTCTCCAGGATAGCTTCAACCACATAACTTGGTTCATTGTCTACTATCTCTGGTAATGGAACTTCCTTCTGGGGCCTGCTTACTCGATCATTGTGGTATGGTTCCAATAAGCTGACATTGAATACAGGGTGGATTGACCAACGTGCTGGGAGTTCGAGCTCAAATGCCCGTGACCCTACCTTTCATTTAACCACAAAGGGGCCAAACATTCAGTGGTCTAACTTCTCCATCGGCCTTTTCGTCCGGATGTTTTTTCAGTTCAACATTACCTGGTCAGCCTTTTTTGCAACTCCATTAGTCACATCTTCCATTGTAACATATTCTGGAGATGGTAGCCTCTTTTGGTCATGCCACTTCCATTGTCTTTCTTGTGCCCCTTGTAAGGTTTCTCAGACCTCCTGCCATGAACCTTCCCAGTTCCATACTAAGAGCTCACTGCTTGGATGAATCCCTTGGCTATCTGGAACTATGCCTGACCAGTTTGTACGAGGGTTGAATCTATAGTTAATCTCAAAAGGAGAAGCCCTAGTGGATTCCGAGGCAGAGGTATTGTATGCATACTCTGCCAATGGTAACAAAGACACCCAATCGTCTTGCTGATATGAGCAATAGCTCCGAAGATATTGTTCCAAAGTCTGGTTCACCTGTTCAGTTTGCCCATTGGTTTCTGGATGGAAAGCCGTTGATATAATAAGCTTGATCTGTAACAACTTCATCAAGCTTGCCCAAAACTTAGAGGTGAATCGGCTATCTCAGTCTGAGATTATCGATTCTGGGAGCCCATGTAGGCACCATATCTCCTTCAGGAATATTAGTGCCAGCTTTTCTATAGACACCTCCATTGTCAATGGTATAAAGTGAGCCATTTTCGAGAACCAATCAACAATGACCCAAATCTTTGTATATCCCTCAGACTCCGGCAATGCTACAATGAAGTCCATAGAGATATCATTCCATGGTCTAATTGGCACCTCAATTGGTTCAAGTAATCCAAACTGCTTATGCCGGACTGTCTTGCTCCTTTGACATGTGTCACAAGTACGCACATACTCCATGATGTGCTCATCCATCTTTGGCCAGTAGAAATTTGCCTTGATTCGCCCAACTGTCTTGTATGTCCCAAAGTGTCCCGTAATACGGGAATCATGTTCTGCCTCCATGATTGCTTGCTTTAACCCTTTGGCCTCATGTATGTACCACCTATTCCTATAGAGCAGTAAGTCCTTCTCTACCGAAAAGTTAGGGTGAACATCTTTCTGCCCACCTATGACTGACTTGAATATGACCAAGTACTTGTCATCTGTGCTAGTTTCTTTCTTAAGTGCTTCCAAAAAGGAGGATTGCAACCGATAGCCTTGGCAAGATTGCAACACCTGTGGTCGCAAGATGTCCTGCTCCTCATTTACAACCCATTGACCTGGTGGGAAAAAGGTTGTTTCGGTGTTCGGTTGAGAATTACCCCCCCCTTCAAGGCGGTAGTCCCTACGCCTTGACAATGCATCTGGCTTCTCGTTCAACCTACCCTCATGGTAGATAACCTTAAAATTGAACGGTTGTAAGAATTCTGCCCAGCGGTGTTGCCGTCTATTCACTATCTTGGTACTATTAAAGTATTCAAGATTCTTGTGATCAGTGTATATAACAATCTGATCAGTGACAGACCTTAGTAAATGATCCCATGCTTTGAATACCATCACAATCGTGGTCATTTCCTTATCATGGACATCATAATTCACCTCTGCTGGTACGAATTTCCTACTATGATAGGCCATGGGGTACCATTTCTCGTCCTCACAGAGCTGGGATAGAACAGCACCTAATGCAAAGTCACTTGCAGCGGTTTCTAACTTTGTTGGCCGGTTAGGGTCAAAGTGTGCTAGGATAGGGCTGGATATAAACAACTCTTTTAATTGTTCAAAAGCCTCCGTGCAGACTGGTGTCCAGTCCCATTTGATATCCTTCTTCATCAGGTCTGTCAATGGCCTCGCTATCTTGCTAAACCCCTTGATGAACCTTCAGTAGAAGTTGGCAAAGCCCATGAAGCTTTGTACTTTGACGATGCTCTTTGGACTTGACCAGTTCTTGATCGATTCCACCTTTTCCGTTGTTATTGATACCCCACGATCAGATATCGTATACCCTAGGAATTCAACTTCTCTATGATGGAAGGTTGATTTCTTGATGCTAACACATAAGGCTGCCTCTCGCAGCTTTTCCATTACTCTCCTAACTAGAGCAACATGCTCTTCTATAGTCTCCGAGTAGATCAGGATATCGTCCATATAAGCGATGACTCCTTCATCTAATAGACCTCTAAATACATCATTTATCATACTCTGGAAAGTAGATGGTGCATTGCATAATCCAAAAGGCATCACAGTATACTCATACAAGCCATACCGACAATGAAAAGCAGTTTTCCATTCTTCACCCTTTGCCATTCGCAAAAGGTAATAACTGTTTTTCAGATCTAACTTGGTGAATACCGTTGCTTTCCCAAGTCAATCCCTCAGCTCATTCATTAGCGGGAGGGGATAATGGTTCTTTATGGTTATCTTGTTCAGTCCTCTGTAATCAATACATAACCGTAGTGTACCATCTGGTTTTGGTACAAATAATATGGGAGCAGCAGCCAGTGAGCTAGATCTCCTGATCTTTCCGGTTGCTAGCATCTCATCAAGGTACTCACGAAGTGCCTTTAATTTCTTTTCGGAGAGAGGATAGATAGGCCCAAAAGGAGGAGTGATTCCCGCCTACAGTTCAATCCTATGATCGTACTTGGAGTGTTGTGGTAAGGACTCTATCCTTTCCTGACTGAAGATATCACTGAAGTCCTTGTACTCTGGAAGGAGCTTTATTGCGATATCATTCCCATCTTCATCTGAGAATTTAGCCATCCCCAGGAGATGGAGGGATCCTTGATCCTCAGCCATCATTTCTTCCTCCGTGATGAATTCTAATCGCCAGTAACCACATCCAGCTAGGCAATTTGCCTTACAGTATGCTGACCGCTAGGCCAGTATACCTTTTTCCCAATCAATGTCCGGGTTATGCTCGGAGAGCCAGGACATCAGAAGATACCCATCAATTTTGCCTTCTGGCATTTCTGCAACCTCAAAGCTCATCTTATTTGAGTGGTCTCCTATCTTCATCTTTACCGCCTTGGTATAATAGAGACCCAATCCTGGGATATTGTTCCCACTTGCATCAAATATGGGGGAAGGAGTCTTCCTTCAGACACAGGGTATTTGAGTTTCCTTTACCTATCTGCTACTGAGCACAGCTGCCATAGCACCACTATCCAGGAGTAGTACTGCTTCTGCACTACTCCTTTTTGCATTCAGTTGCCACTCAAGTCTAACCTTCACCCGGGTAGACTTTGTATGTTGCGGGGGACCTGCGAGTCTCTGCCGCTTTCTGGTTCCTCCTTCGCTAGACATTTCTAGTATCAATAATGTTAGTAGGTAAGTAAGGGTATGGAGTCTCTCGTTCTTCAATACAAGAGAGGTCAAGTAGGTCAATCGCAGTTAAGTTTAAAGTGTTTTGCAAACAGTCAAGTTATAAAATCATGAGTCAAAGTAAGTAGTGCTGTTTACTATCACGCCAGCATGATTTTGGGTACTGAACCCTCCTCAGGCAAACTTGGAAATAACTTTCAATTGTATATAATCAGGTCCCACTGTTACGATCCGCTATATGATCTCTCCTATTTATATCTTGCAACAGGCAACGAGTCTGTAATTAGTCTTTGTAAGGTAATACTTACCTTCTATTGTATTCTCCGTTCTTCGAGAATCCTTAATACTTGTTATCTTACACTACGTCTTAGATATTGACCGTTGCCAATACTAAGTCCTTATAGTGCTAACTAGTATTAATCTTGTTCTTCTTCTCGGTTGTTGATCTTGTAGGTAAAGAGCGTAAAGGTGTTTTATTGATAACTTATAGATAGGAAATAACTTAGGTGGTTGCGTGAAGAACTAACTCTCAGGTCCTATTGACCTCCTTATATAGTTCTTCCAGCAACCCGCTTACAAATCAAATGAGTCACAACTGTGACTCATGCACTCGCGTAACATATAATCTTATGACCATACTTGGTCATGTGCAAAAGTCCCATGACCTTAAAGGGGTCATGTGCGAAACCTCATGACTCGTATAAACGAAGTCATGCCTCTTAATCCTTATGACTCATAGGCGTACCTATGAGTCAATGCTCAACATACCAATCAAATTCAAACATAAATAACTATGACTCACAACTGTGGGTCATGTGAAACCCTATGACTCGTACCTGAGTCATAGTGTAAAAACATATCATCGTATGACTCAACTGAGTCATGTGAAAAACCTTTTAACAAATGAAATACTATGACATACAATTGTATATCATGTAAAACCATTACAAACCATGCCGGGTTTGTAATACCCACCTGATGTAAACATAACTAAACCAAATCCAAACAAATCAAGAAAAACTGGACACAATATAATAAGGAAAACCCAATAGATGCATAACAGAGAGAACCCCTAATACAGAAAACCCATAAGAAAACTATTTCCATCCTTGACTACCTTACTCCGCTGAGCCTAGTCAATTTTAGTTTTCTATACCTAGTCTTCGGAGGGTGGACTTACCTTGTCCATCTCTCGTCCATCAAGTTTATCACCCCAGCGTGCCATCGTTGGCCTAGGGAATTGTTAGTTGCTAACTAATTTCTCTTTGGAGGGTTACTTACCTAGTCCGAAGCATCCGTATCAACCTCCATTATCTGAGGAGTTGATTCGCGGACTTCAACAATCTTTCTAGTAACAGGAGGAGGGGCCTCAATGCGCTTAACTTTGTTAGAGAGACCAGAGGTATGGCCCGCCTCTTCCACAGATCACTTGCATGACTTGGCTGGCTTAGAAGAGCTAACAACCAGAGTAACTAAGGTACACTTCCACCAGAAGTGACCTGGTTGTCCACATTTGGTGCATTGGCCTAACTTTTGGAGCTTGTCAAGTAGCATGCTAGGAATATTCTTGTGAGCAATTGAGTACTCTGAATTTTCTGGCTTTGACTGACAGCTGCCCGAAAAGTTAGCAGGTTTGGGATTCTGCTTACCCAAACCCTTTCCCTTTTTCTGTTGCTTCTTTGAGGTATGCTTGTCCTCACCCTCATCATGACTGGATCCCTTTTCTTTAACCACTGTCCAGCTAAAGCGTGTATTGTCCTCCAAGTAATGGCCAGTTTTCCTTAGGAGATTGAGGTACTCATTAACATCTTCGGGATGGGGGTTCTTCTGAGCCCAGGCTGTCCACAGTTCTGACGTAATGCCAATACGCACTTTGTCTTTCACTGCTCGTCCATCCGTATACCCTAGTTTGGTCATTAAATCAATGACCTTATCCAAGTACTTGTCTACTTGGCCAGGTTTCATCTCCAGTGAGGTCCACTCAGCTAAAGAGCGATCCCGATTGGCATGTCCTCAAAAACTGGTCTCCAAACGGCGCCGGAATCCTTCCCAGGTATGAAGTTCGTTGTCTGGATTGAATGGCATTCCACTCCATTGGCCAGCCTCCTCATTAATGTAATGGTGGAGACCCATGTACCAGCCTTTGGCAGAACCTTCCAAGAGAGGGATAACCAAGCTAATCTTATCTATGTCTTCAGTGACAGACTCACGGAAATAATTAAACTTGATTTCCACATCACTAAGGAACCTCAGAGTGTTGTTAACATCCCTGGTAAAAGCCTTGACATCACCCAATTTCTCAGGTTTCTTAGGCTTTACCTTGGAAGCTGTCTTGCTTTCCTTCTTACATGACTGTAAGAATTTGGCCAGCTTACGAGTTCTTCGGTCATAGCATCTCTTTTTTGAGTCATTCCAGTTCGACTTACGTCACCCAAGGAATTGCTCAAGATCAGGGATGGAGTCGGCATCATCATCTGAGCTACTAGAGGAGTCGGAATCACCCGGATCCCCTCCAGCCCCAGTATTTCCGCCTGTCGGGGGTCTATTACCTCCACTTCCACTAAGAACATCATATCCATCAAAGGATTCCTCTGAGCTACCCAGTCCACTAAAACGAGAACTACCCCTGGATGGTGGGACTGGGCGTGGTGTTGGAGGGGGTAAGCGAGTACTATCCGATTGACTCGGAGTTCCCATTGCTTGCCCAGGTTTGAACCGGGATTGTCGGTATTCCAAACAAGTCTCCGGTGCAAGTGGAAGTCCTTGGTGGCGATGTGAACCACTGAAATCACATGGGGTTTTTTCAACTTCAGGTCACCTTTCTCTTGACGTGTCTTGTCCCGGTGGGTGTCTAACTGCCTGTGAAGGAAGTTTAATACACCTGTCGACATGGTGATAACGTCTTTCAAAAGGTGACCCTCCCTCGCCCCAACAAGCAGGGGAATAATCACTCGCAAATGACTGCATCCAAGCCCCCGGGACCCCTAGATGTTGACCAAAACTGCTGCCCGAAGGCTTAGGTCCTGGGGCTGGCAGAATAACTGCAGGAGTATTGCACACCATGGTCTGTGGTGCCTGTCCCGTAGGAACTGGCATTGCACTACTAAAAGGTGTTTCTGCTGTGGGTGGTCAGACTGCAATCGTCGGGGTATTCCTGGCTCCTGAAAGAGTTGTTGAATTCTCTCCGGCTGGTGGTGTCCACCTTGTCCTTCTTTCCACCCTTGGCATGGGCCTAGTCATAGGACCTAGGACCGTGGAGGGACTATTGTCTCTGCTCCTCCATGTTCTTCGGGGTGGATTGGATGGAGCCTGTGAGGCTTCCTGAGAGAACTGCTCTTCCCAATCATTACTGATTTCTCGTATCCCTAAAGGGGTGAGAAATTGCCTTTCTTCTGCCTTCTGCAACATTTCATGAAGGTTCAGAGCAAAGTTAGGTGCACATTTTTCAGCAAGTACTAATGGGAGGGGAGGAGCGTCTCTCATAATTGCGTCATTATCAGAGTCTATTGCATATCCACCTTGGATTGCCTTCTCTAGAGCTCCGATCCTGGTGTTTCGTGAGTTGGCATTTTGGATGTGCTCACGAAATGTGGCCTGTTGATCCAACATCCAACTCTGTGCTATCTTCACCATATCCTGACGAAACGCAGCTTGCCTTTGCTCATTCCAGAACTGTAACTGTTCCTGAGCCGTGTGAAATTGATGACCGATTTCCCGAAGAATGTATGGTTCAACATACTCGCATGTAAAGTCAGCAAAGCTGATACCCTGCTCTTCAATACTCATCATCTCAGTAAACTCAGCATCATAAGAAAAGGATTGCATGAGGGCCCTCGGGTCCGCAACAACCAATTCTTGACGTGCCTGAGGAACTTCAATGGGAGCAGC
Source organism: Choiromyces venosus 120613-1 (assembly GCA_003788595.2). Classification (NCBI taxonomy): domain Eukaryota; kingdom Fungi; phylum Ascomycota; class Pezizomycetes; order Pezizales; family Tuberaceae; genus Choiromyces; species Choiromyces venosus. The sequence goes on from ML120353.1 coordinate 1,858,641, forward strand.
TTCAAGCAATAGTAGCACAGGTTCCCACTCTAAACCCCATAGATCTGCAAAGATACTGGCTCGTAGGGTTTGGGCAGAGTGATCCTGTGCCGCAGGGTCAGTAAAACCAACTTCAGAAGACATAATTCTTTCCACCCGATGCTTCTTGTACAAGACAAGCAACCCGTACTCAAATATGTCAACGTAGGAAGGTTTTGTAGCAACAAGTTCAAGAGAGTTAAGCGAGGAAGTCGCTTAATGATATACTGTAACGGGGGCGCCCTAAGGGAAGATGGATCCCAAGGTCGCGACCGCACTGAAGTGACTCAAAGATCAAAAGTGATAATCAACAGTAGAGTAAAGAAGAATCAAAACAGTAAAACTTAATATCGTTAAGCCGCAGCTTCATTCAGTAAGTTTTTCGAGAGGTAGTTGATTGCCAGAGTAGAGAGGGACTCACATATAGTTTAAGTAGAATATCATATACTGCCAGTTCCCTCCCATCACTACTCTAACTTAATCATGAGCACACCCGTCTCCTTCAGGCTGACCAACACACACCACCCAGGACATTATTTCTGAGTGGATGTTGGTCCACTCTGGCTAAATCTCCTTCCGACATCAAGTGTTTCAGCACTGCATCTCTAATGCGACCGCAGGAGAAAAACTCTTCATATTGTTGACATGCTAGTGGCGAACTATCATGCAACTCAGGAGATATACCATTTACGAACTCTCATACCTATATGCATTTCATATATGCAAGCCTTTAGTAGACATAGCTCTCACGATCGAGCTGAACCTTCTACTTCATTCTATTCAAGTCTTTACCTGATAGGGAAGTCGACTCAGCTCCCCCAGTGGGGTATCTTGGTGATTGGCTTAGTGGGCGCTACGCACAGTCAACTCCCCAAAAGCACCCTTACTGTGATAAGAATCATGCTCTCAGAGTTCTCAAACAACACCAATAGTCTTACAGCGATTGGGCACGAGTTATGTCTATGTGCGATTCACCTGCCCGGAGATGCCTCAACATCTTCCGGGCCACCCCGGGACTACCCGGGAGGCTCTGGACTACCCTTCCGGTATTACCTGAGTAACTCCTTCAGTTCTTGTCCGTTTTACACATATTCGGTACCAGAAGATAGCCCTTCCTCTGGAGCACACCCTACACCCTCTCATATATCCTACGGACAGCATCCGGTCGGACGGACGGCGACAACCTATACAGTGTTACAGGAGTGCCACCACTCAGTTCCTTTTGTAAGGAATGGCGCAACTCAACAACCGTAAGCCCATGACGTGCGGTCCTTACACTGGGGCCGCAGGGGGGGTGTTAGGAATACATCTGTAAAGCCCTGGGGCATTCGGAGCCCTGTAGCTCCTCCTATAGCCCCCCAAAGGCTACCAGGTTTATTGCCTTTAGATTTTACCGGAGTGCCCAACCCCTACAGGATCGCCCCTAGCCCCAAGTAAGTACCTCTATATGCTAGGTAGGGTAACTTGGGTGCCATGTCAGGGTAACTCGGACCTTATGGTAGGGTAACCCAGACCTCATATCAGGGTAACCTAGGCCTCATGTCAGGGTAACTCAGACCTCATTACATGAGACTTTCCTGAGCCCGCCTTTTATACTACTATCTTATAGTATACGTAGTTGCCCACTATAGTGAACCAAACTACCCTTACCCGGTGACCTCAGAGTCTCTGGTATGGGTGTAAGAATAGTTTACTGTAAGACACTCTCTGGTGGGTCGTTACACTTATCTCCCTTAATTGCTTATTAGTTTTTCTTCGGATGCTTATAGTTCCTGCTTTTGTAATACAAGTCCTTGACTTCTATGACTTCCTGGTTCTCCTGATTGATGACCTTGAATTCTGAATGGATTTATTGTTTTGGTATAAAAGCTTTTTGTATTGAAACGTATTTAGATGGTTGTGTGAGGAATTAACTACTCTCACCTACGAGCCCCCTTATATAGTTGTTCCTCCCACAACCCTAACCCTTGATGACTCATCCCTATGAGTCATCCGTATGCATGACTAAAATGAGTCATCGTGTGAAATCTATCAGCTGACTCCTATGAGTCGTCCTCGCTAACTAATAAAAACCAATCAAAACTTATAAACTAATCAGATGCACAAACTGCGTCACATGTGTGAAACCCGTGACTCATAATCTGAGTCACATGTGAAAACATATCATCATATGATCGCTATTGCGAGTCATAGAAAATCAAACAACTAATAAAAACCCACCAATGACTTGCTAGCACAAGTCATGTGAAATACTCGTCCCTTCTGACTCATAAGTATGAGTTAGGTGAAATCTGCCTTACCATTCTGCCTTGCTTAGTCACAATTTGTGACATCATGGGACATCATACTCTTGGTATTGCTATAACTGTTTGGTGAAGATGAGAAGTTTGTATAGTTTTTGTATGTTCTCTATGATGTGTTATGTCTTATATGCTAGGAGTCCTGGAGTGGGGGGGTGTTTGATCACTGACTCTCACTCATTATTAAAGTAAAAGATTTGGCTGCAAAAAGATATTTTGAGAGTATTCAACCTGATGTTCATAATAATCTAAACATTCTCAACTACAATTGGACTCAAGACTCTGGTATGAAAAGATTACATAAAATGAAAGGGTCATAAGAGTAGGTGAGTTAACTAAGTCTAGCCACAAACAGTACTGTTTAGTGATATTAACTCTTCATAAAGTTCTCAACTTGGCTAATTAGCATTAGCAATATCTAAAATAGTCTACTGGTATCTAGTCAACAAAGCTGAATACCTTGAAGGCTGAATTCAAGTAGTTCAACCTACTCAGGCATAGATGTTAGTAATGAGACAGACAGGGTCTGTAGCCTGGCTGGTCCTTACAAACCTCAAACCATAGATAGAAATATCTTTAGAATATACAAATAAACTTGACTTTTCAACATACCAGTATCACAATACTAGGGATGTTGTGCAGCTCTACTGCTAAGAGCTATCAGTAACTTAAAGATATGTGACCGATCACTCTTGGTATCATGATAACAATATGGCCAAAAGCCGATTTTGTTTCCATATGCAAAAGATATTTTTATACCATGATAGGTATAGAAATATCTTTTGTGTATGGAAATAAATTCAACTTTTCAGTGTACCAGTGTCACAATGCTGGGAATGTATGGCTCGGCTGCCAAGAGTTATTGATAATACAGAAATATATTTTATCAATACCTCTTGGTATCACAACAATAGTATGGCCAAAAACCAATTTGATTTGTATATTCCAAATATGTTACGATACATGTCATGGTATACAAATATCTTTTGAATATACAACAAAAATTTGTTTTTCACTATACTGTTGTCACCACGGTGAGGGTATTGTATGGCTCTACTGCCAAGAGTTGTTGATAGTAATACAGAAATATATGTTATCGATGCCTCTTGGTATCATGACAACAGTACCACCAAAAACCAATTTGATTTCTATATTCAAAAGATATTACTATACCTGTCATGGTATACAAATATCTTTTGAATATAGAACTAAAATTGGTTTTTCCATATACCATTGTGGTGATAGTGAGGGCATCGTATGGTTGTACTGCTAAGAGGGGTCGATAACAGAGAAATATATGTTATTGACACCTCTTGGTATCACAATAACAGTATAGTGAAAAGCCATTTTTATTTCTAGATTCAAAAGATATTAGAATACCATGATAGGAATGGAAATATCTTTTGAATATAGAAATAAAATTTCTTTTTCACCATACCATTGTTGTAACAGTGAGGGCATCATATGGCTGTACTTATTACAAACCTGGTATGGTTTGTAATGGTTTCACATGACATACAATTATATGTCATAGTATTTTACTTTTTTAAAGGGTCTCACATGATTCACAGTTGTGAGTCATAATTGTTTATGTTTGAATTTGGTTGGTATGTTGAGCGTTGACTCATAGGTGCGCCTATGAGTCATGAGGATTAAGAGGCATGACTTCATTTATACGAGTCATGAGGTTTCACACATGACCCCTTTAAGGTCATGGGACTTTCATGCATGACCAAGTATGATCATGAGGTTATATGTTACGTGAGTGCATGAGTCACAGTTGTGCCTCATTTGATTTGTAAGTGGGTTGCTGGAAGAACTATATAAGGAGGTCAATAGAACCTGACAGTTAGTTCTTCACACAACCACCTAAGTTATTTCCTATCTTATAAGTTATCAATAAAACACCTTTACGCTCTTTACTACAAGGCCAACAATCACGAAGAGGAATAGAATCAATACTAGTTAGTACTATAAGGAATTAGTATTGGCAACGGTCAATATCTAAGACGTAGTGTGAGATAACAAGTATTGAGAATTCTCAAAGGAAAGAGAATACAATAAGAGATAAGTGAGTATTATCTCTAAGAAAAAAGCTAATGATAGACTTGTTGCCTGTTGTCAGATATAAGAAAGGAGAGATCTTATAGCCGATCATAACATTTGGTTGCATCTCCAAGCAACAACCAATGACAACACGGATTTTGAATACAAAGACCAATCCTTAGAACTCCCAGAGGTTGCACAAGAACTTGCAAGAACAGCCTCGGAAAGAGGGCAAACACCAAGTCCAGTTACACCAGAAGAAGGGTCACAACATAATGAATCTTCAAGCGAGGAAGAAGAAAGAACAGAAGGAATGTCGGGCCAAGAACAAGCAGTGGGACAAGCTGCAAACCCGCCACCAGCAGAAGGAGAACCACTTGGACTACTAGCGCAGATGCTACAAGCCATGAACTTTCTGAAACTGAAGGTTAAACTACCAAGCACCTACACAGGTGATAGAAAAGAACTCAGGAACTGGTTAGCAGAACTGCAAATCTACTTCCAAGCAGTAGGATGGGCAGAAGAATACAATGAAGAAAAGATCACCTATGTATCCAGTCTACTAAGAAAAGAGACAAGTTCATGGCTTACACCCTATACGGAAGGAATAAGAACCAAACCCTGGAACAACTGGGAAGAATTCAAGGAAGCGATCAAAAACCAATTTGGGGAAATTTATCCAAGGGGAACAGCGAGAATACAATTCAAAAATATTGTCCAAGGAACTCAGACTATAACGGAATACTGGAACAAGTTCAAACTGGCCCTGACAGAAGCAGAATTGGACGACACAACAGCAGGAGAATGGCTATACACAGGAATGAACCCAAAATTGCAAGAAGAATTTGATCACTATGATCAAATGATCACGGCAGCAGACCAATTAGCAGTATGGGCTATGAACAAAGAAATTCGACTGGCCACACTCAAACATCTGTGCCAGGCCAAAAAAGTTAAGATAGAGACATATGGCACCCCAAGAAACCAAGATGGCACCTTTAAAATGACACCCAAGGAAATCCCGCAAGGGGACCCTATGGATTTAGATGCCACAAACCAGAGGAAATATCAAAGGCTGCCCCAGGATGAATGCAAAAAATGCACAAAAGAAGGATTATGCCATCAGTGTGGAAAAAAGGGACACATGGCAAAAGACTGTAGAGTCAAGAAGGCCAATATCAAGGGGCCAAAGATTCGGGAACTGGAGGTGGAAAAAGAACAAGAAGAGGCTTTAAACGACGAAAGTCCCCAGGAATAGGTGGTCATGGGGACAACAGAATGAAACCCATCAAAAAAGGGAGGACGTACCCAGGAAAGGATGGGCCAGGGGACGACAAAATAAGAAACATCAAGATCGCACACCTCAACACTGCAATAACCAACAAGGAACTAAGAAACCTCGAATCAGACCATATTATGGTCAAAGTACAACTACACAACGAGCAACAACAAATATTGACAAATGCAATGATTGACTCAGGGGCAACTGAAGATTTTATAGATCGCAACTTCGCTATAAGTCATTAGTTACCCTTGACAAAAATCGAATAACCAAGAGACATACACATGGTAGATAGAACGGTATCAGATACCAGACCAATCACCCATGTCACAGAAATCCCTATGGACATCGGAAGGCACAAAGAGAAAGCAACTTTCCTAGTGGTAAACCTTGTGAAACATAAAGTCATCCTTGGCATGATATGTTTAAAAGACCACAACCCAAGGATCGATTGGAGAAATGAAGAAATCACCTTTGATAGTGACAGGTGTAAGGCAGTATGTCTTGATGCCTCCCCGATGGTATACCCAGTACCAGAAAAGGAAGCAATTCAGGAAAAATCTAAAAAGTAGGATTCTGAGGATCAGCGCTAAGGAAGGACCAAACTATGAAGTCATAGTCAAAAGGCTGAGAGAAGATGCGAAGATACCTATGAAAGGTTCGTGAAAGGCTGCAGGAAGTGACCTGTTCAGCATAGAAGAAGCAACAATCTCAGCAAGGGGACAAAAGCTCCTTGGAACAGGGATCTCAATGGGACTTCTGGAGAATACCTATGCCCGCATCACACCCAGAAGTCGTTTGGCAAGCAAAAACGGCCTTACCATTAATGCTGGAGTCATAGATGCAGACTATACAGGAGAAATTCAGGTCCTATTGGTAAACCTGTCAGAAGTGGATTATGAGGTCCACAAAGAAGATAAGATTACCCAGATAATTATTGAAAAAATAGTTTCAACACCATTCAAGGAGGTACAACAACTTCAGCCCACAGAAAGGGGCAACTAAGGATTCGGCAGCACAGATCACCAAGAGGAAGAACTATCTCAGAACAAGAAAAAACTATCGATCGCTTTCATCTCAGCACAAGCATTCGGTAGGATGCACAAAAAAGGAGAAATCACCAGAATCCTAAAATGGGACGATGCAAGACTCATGCTGGCAGCTACGACAATTAGCACCGAACTAGCACTGCAAAAGAAAGGACAGGGCGGAAAAGAAACCTTAAGACAAATAGTGCCTAAGGAGTATCATAACTTCTTAGATATATTTGAAGAAAAAGAAAGAACCAAGTTGCCACCACATAGGGCAGCAGACCACAAGATCGAAACAGAAGCACCACCACCATTTATGAAACTCAGGCTCTACCCCTTGAGAGGGGAAGAACTCAAAGAACTCAGGGAATACCTGGAAAAGAACTTAGAAAGACGATGGATAAGACCTTCATCCTCATCAGCAGGAGCACCCATACTCTTTGTCAAGAAAAAAGATGGAGGATTAAGGCTTTGTGTGGACTACAGAGGCCTAAATGCAGTATCAAAAAAGGACCAATATCCATTACCATTGATAAGCAAAGCCTTGGACCGACTGCAAACAGTGAAATATTTCACCAAACTCAATATCAAGGATGCCTATCATCATATAAGGATTGCCAAAGGAGACGAATGGAAGACAGCATTCAGGACGCGATACGGACTATATGAATATATGGTCATGCCATTCAGATTAGCTAATGCACTGACAACCTTTCAAAGATGGGTCAATAATGCACTTAGCAAGTATTTGGACATCAACTGCATAGCTTACCTGGATGACCTATTGGTATATTCGGATACCATGGAACAACATCGAAAGGACATGGCCATGATACTAGCAAAACTCAAGGAAATTGGAGTTCGCCTCGAACCCATGAAATGCGAATTCTACAAGGAAGAAACCGAATACCTAAGATTCATCATCAACTCTGAGGGAGTCCGAACGGATCCTACCAAAACGGATGCCATAAAAGTATGGACAACACCTGAAAAGGTCAAAGACATCCAGAGCTTTGTGGGATTCTGCAACTTCTACCGAAGATTTATAGAAGGATTCAGCAGAATAGCAAAACCACTTTCCAATAGAATAAAGAAAAATCAGAAGTGGGAATGGGGAGAGCCGGAGCAAAGGGCCTTTGAAGGTCTTAAGGAAAGACTCACCACAACTCCAATACTAAGACACTTCAACCCAGGAGCACCCATCATGATTGAAACAGATACATCAAATTATGTATGTTCTGGAATAATATCGCAACAAGATAAGGAAGGGCTATGGAAACCAATAGCCTATTAGTCAAAAACAATGACTAAGGCAGAATGCAACTATGATGTACAGGATAAGGAACCCCTTGAAATAATGCAGGCCCTCAAGGAATGGAGGAAATATGCACAAGGAAGCCCTCACACAGTCAAGATTCTTACAGACCACAAGAACCTTATCCCCTTCACAATAACTAAGGCCCTAAATGGAAGACAAATAAGATAGAGTGAAGAGCTAAGTCAATACAATATCAAATCGAATATCGACCAGGCAAGGAACAGGCAAAACTGGATGCCCTTACAAGAAGAATGAATGACATACCAACGGAGGGAGATGATGGCCTTACGCAACAACAAAGGATCCTGTTACCAAAAGAGCAATTCTTTGTGGATGAGGGATATACCTCGGGCTCAGAAGAAATCAATACTATGGAACTATGGACGATAGAAGACCAAGGAACTGAAAAGAATATCAAAGAAAAGATATCACAAGATGTGTTGCTCCAAGATATTCGAAAATCCATAGAAAGGAAGGATAAAGAATACCCGAAAGTGGCACTAGGATCATGCGACTGGAATGAAGGATACATGTGGTATGAAGAAAAAATCTAGCTACCAGAAGATGAACCAATAAGAACCAAAGCGATAAGAAGGAATCACGACACACCACAAAATGGACACGGTGGAACAGCCAAAACATTTGAATTGACACAACGGACATACTATTGGCCAGGAATGCACCAAGATATTAAGCGATATGTCAAAAACTGCGACATGTGTCAACGGACAAAACCAAGTTGTCATGCGCCCTATGGACTATTGCAACCACTACAAATACCAGAAAAACCATGGAAATCGATCAGTATGGATTTCATCACAGACTTGCCACTATCAAATAACTATGATGCAATATGGGTCGTTGTGGATCGATTAACCAAGATGGCTCATTTCATACCCTGTCGGAAGGATATGAAAACCAAACAATTTACACAATTGTTTATGAAAAATATTTTCAAACTACATGGATTACTGAAAGATATCATCAGCAATAGGGGATCAATATTCACATCTGACCTATGGAAAGTGATGACCAAAGGATTGGACATCACCAGGAAGATAAGCACAGCATTCCACCCCCAAACGGATGGTCAAACAGAGCGAACAAATGCCTCACTGGAACAATTCCTAAGGGCATATGTGGAATACTCTCAACAAGATTGGGAAGAATGATTATCATTTACAGAGTTTGAATACAACAATATGAGACAAGACGTCATTGGGACAACACCCTTTTATGCAAACTATGGACATCACCCCATTAATGAACCCATGGGACACATAGGTTTACCAGGAATATTGGAAAAGGATGATATCAGCCAACTATATGAACTCATCCAAACAGAAATACGAATGGCACAAGATAAAATGAAGGAAAACAACGATCACCACAGAAAACCCGATCCAAGACTGGAATCAGGAGATAAAGTCTGGTTAATCACGAAAGATATCCAGACCATGAGGCCATCAAAGAAACTGGATTATCGAAAAATCAGACCATACGGGATCATTGAAAAAATTGGAAAAAAAACTTATAAGCTAGACCTCCCTACCTTGATGAAAACAAAACATTCAGTCTTCCATATCAGCAAACTTGAACTTTATTCAGACAATCCTCTACCCTCACAAAAAAGACTTCCCCCTCCTCCTATTGAGATAAAAGGAGAAGACGAATACGAACTTGATCAGATTATAGATTTGTGACTACATTATGGAAAGCTACAATACCGAGCCAAGTGGACTGGCTACCTTGCACAGCATGACCAAGAGTGGTACCCAGCAACCAACTTCACCAACGCCCAAAATGCAGTCTCCACCTTCCATCAACGATACCCAAACAAGCCAAGCCCCAGAAACTGAAGATTGGGGCAAGATATACTATGAGGACATGAAAACTAAGCATGCGGCATATTATTTCACAGCATGCATAGATGAAGAATGCCCAATCCACAAGGATGCAAAAGAAAGATACGATCTCTGGCCCATGGCCAGAACACCAACTACTAGTCCGAATGATTCCAGCAATGCCAACAGCTGGGAAAGAAGTTGGGAAACATTCCCACCATTCACACCAAAAGAACCAATCCCGACCGACCAAAGTACAAGAAAATACCAGCAAGAAATTGTATGCGAACCCACTGTTCCTTTCATGGGAAAGGAACCAAGAAAGTAAGGTGGGGAGAGAACAAAGTTTCAGGGATGAAACTGGAGGAAAAAGAGGGGGATAAAAAGTTTGTATCAAAGGAAGACCTACGAAAAGTGGTTGAATGACTAGAAGGTACCATCGAATGACTAAGAAAGGAGGAAAAAGGCCTAAGACTCCGAAATAAGGCCTTGGATAGGGAACTAGCAAGAGAAAGATACACAAGAAAAGAGATGGAAAGAAGGATTAGGGGAATCACTCATGATATGAGCAGATTGAAAGAGAACGTAGATCGAGACATATACTATGAAAGGTATAGTCATAGATCCTGAAGGGACAGAGGATTTAGGGAGAGGGGAGCCTGTATTACAAACCCGGCATGGTTTGTAATGGTTTCACATGACATACAATTATATGTCATAGTATTTTACTTTTTTAAAGGGTCTCACATGATTCACAGTTGTGAGTCATAATTGTTTATGTTTGAATTTGGTTGGTATGTTGAGTGTTGACTCATAGGTGCGCCTATGAGTCATGAGGATTAAGAGGCATGACTTCGTTTATACGAGTCATGAGGTTTCACACATGACCCCTTTAAGGTCATGGGACTTTCACGCATGACCAAGTATAATCATGAGGTTATATGTTATGCAAGTGCACGAGTCACAGTTGTGACTCATTTGATTTGTAAGCGTATTGCTGGAAGAACTATATAAGGAGGTCAATGAAACCTGACAGTTAGTTCTTCACGCAACCACCTAAGTTATTTCCTATCTTATAAGTTATCAATAAAACACCTTTACGCTCTTTACTACAAAGGCCAACAATCACAAAGAGGAATAGAATCAATACTAGTTAGCACTATAAGGAATTAGTATTGGCAATGGTCAATATCTAAGACGTAGTGTAAGATAACAAGTATTGAGAATTCTTGAAGGAAGGAGAATACAACAAGAGATAGGTGAGTATTATCTCTAAGAAAAAAGCTAACGATAGGCTCATTACCTGTTGTGAGATATAAGAAAGGAGAGATCTTATAGCCAATCGTAACAATGGGCTCAGGAAAGGCTTGTGGAATGAGGCCTGAGTTACCCTGATATGAGGCCTTAGTTACCCTACCATGAGGTCCAAGTTACCCTGCCATAAGGTCTGGGTTACCCTGACATGGTACTCAAGTTGCCCTACCTAGCATAAAGAAGTACTTACTTGGGACAGGGGGCGATCCTATAAGGATTAGGCACTTTCGTAAAAATACAAAGGATGCAAACCTGGTAACATTTGGGGGGCCATAGGACAAGTTACAGGGCTCCGAATGCTCTAGGATTGTACAGAAATATTCCCAACACCCCCCTGCGACCCTAGTGCAAGGAGCACATGTCACGGGTTTATGATTGTTGAGTTGCTCTCTTCCTCACAAAAGGAATTGAGTGGAGGCACTCTTGTAACACCATATAGGTTGTCACTGTCCCTCCAACCAGATACTGTCTAGAGGATATATGATAAGGTATAGGGTATGCTCCAGAGGAAGAGCTATCTTCTAGTCCTAAATATGTGTAAAACGGAAAAGAACTGAAGGAGTTACTAAGGTAATACCAGAAGGGTGATCTAGAGCCTCCTGGGTAGTTCTAGGGTAGCCTGGAAGATGGTGAAGCATCTTCGGGCAGCTGGATTGCACATAGATACAACTCATGCCCAATCACTGTTAGACTATTGGGGTTGTTTGAGAACTCTAAAAGCATGATTCTTATTACAGTAGGGGTACATATGGCAAGTTGCCTGTGGGTAGCACCCACCAAGCCAATCACCAAGGTACCCCAGCAGGGGACCTGAGTAGACTTTCCTATCAGGCAAAGACCTATTTAGAATGAAGTAGAAGGTTCAGCTCAATCGAGAGAGCTATGTCTACTAAAGGCTTGCATAGATGAAATGCATATAGGTATGAGAGTTTGTCAGTTGTATGTCTCCTTAGTTGCATGATAGTTCGCCACTAGCATGTCAACAATATGAAGAGTTTTTCTCCTGTGGTTGCATTAGAGATGCAGCACTTGAAACACTTAATATTGGAAGGAGATTTAGCCAGAGCAGGGAAACATCCACTAAGGAATAATGTCCTTAGTGCTGTATGTTGGTCAGCCTAGAGGAGACAGGTGTGCTCATGATTAAGTTGGAGTAGTGATGGGTGGGAACTGGCAGTATATGATATTCTACTTAAACTATATGCGAGTCCCACTCTACTTGTAACGACCCACTAGAGGGTGTCTTACTGTAAACTATTCTTACACCCATACTGGAGACCATGAGGTCAATGTGTAAGGGTAGTTTGGTTCACAATTGTGGACAACTATGTATGCTATAAGATTGTAGCATTAAAGGTGGGCTCAGGAAAGTCTCAAGTAACAAGGCCTGGGCTACCCTTCCATAAGGTCCGAGTTACTATGACATAGCACCCAAGTTACCCTACCTAGCACATAATGGTACTTACTTGGGGCAGGGGGCGATCCTTTAAGGATTGGGCACTCTGGGAAAATCTAAAGGCTACCAACCTGGTAATATTTGGGGGGCTATAAGAGGAGCTGCAGGGCTCCAAACACCCCAGGGCTTTACAGAGGTATTCTCAACACCCCCCTGCGGCCCCAATGTAAAGACTGCATGTCATGGGCTTATGGTTGTTAACTTGCTCCCTTCCTAGTAAAAGGAATTGAGCGGAGGCACTCTTGTAACACTGTATAGTTTATTGCCGTCCGTCCGACCAGATGCTGTCCGTAGGATATGTGAGAGAGCATAGGGTGTACCCCAGAAGAAGGGCTATCTTCTGGTACCAAGTATTTGTAAAACGGACAAGAACTGAAGGAGTTGCTCAGGTAATACTGGAAGGGTAGTCTAGAGCCTCTCAGGTAGTCCTGGGGAGGCCTGGAAGATATTGAAGCATCTCTGGGCAGGTGAATCGCACATAGACACAACTTGTGTCCAATCACTGTAAGACTATTGCGGTTGTTTGAGAACTCTAAAAGCATGATTCTTGTCATGGTAGGAGTACTTTAGGGGAGTTGGCTGTGGGTAGTGCCCACCAAGCCAATCACTAAGGTACCCCACCAGGAGAGTCAAGTAGACTTTGCTATCAGGCAAAACCCTGATTAGAATAAAGTAGAAGGCTCAGCTTGATCATGAGAGCTTTGTTTACTAAACACTTGCATAGATGAAATGCATATGGGTATGAGAGTTTGTAAGTGGTATATCTCCTCAGTAGCATGATAGTTCACCACTAGCATGTCAACGATTGGAAGAGGTTTTCTCCTGCAGTCACATTAGAGATGCTGTACTTGAAACACTTAATGTCAGAATGAGATTTAACCAGAGCAGGCTAACATCTGTGAAGGAAAAATGTTCTTAGTGGTGTGTGCTGGTCAGTCTGGAGGAGACAGGTATCCTCATGATTAAGTTAGAGTAGTGATGGGTGGGAACTGGCAGTATATGATATTCTACTTAAACTATATGTGTCTCACTCTACTCTGGCAATCAACTACCTCTCAAGAAACTTACTGAGTGAAGCTGCAGCTTAATGATATTAAGTTTTACTGTTTTGATTCTTCTTTACTCTACTGTTGATTATCACTTTTGATCTTGAGTCACTTCTGTGTGGTCACAATCTTTGGGATCTATCTTCCCTTAGGTTGCTCCTGTTAAACTACTCTGGCAATCAACCACCTCTCCAGATACTTACTGAGTAAAGCTGTGGCTTAATGATATTAAGTTTTACTGTTTTGATTCTTCCTTACTCTACTGTTCATTATTCTTTTTTCATGTGTGAGTCACTTCAGTACAGTCGCAAACTTGGGACCCATCTTCTCTTAGGGTACCCTCATTACATCATGGTATCAAAACAACCGTACAGCAAAATGTTGATTTTTTTCTATATCCAAAAAATATTTCTATACCATGAAAGGAATAGAAATATCTTTTGAATATAGAAATAAATTCCACTTTGCACCATACTAGTGTCATGACTTCATGAGGTGTCAGGATCGCACATTGTCTCTTAGCATCATAACACTAGTGCAACTTAAAAGGTTATTTTATTTGTGTATACAAGATCTATTTCTATGCCATATACTGATCACAATAGGCTTAGAAATATATCCTATATATGCCATTCAATTAAGCCCAAAAGCTGTAGAAGAGTTGTCAGGCAAGAAGATGTCATATGGTACCTGATACCTCTCATAATATATATTTCTCTCTCACTAAAGTCTACTGTAACATAGAAATATATATTACCGACACCTATCATTGTCAGGACCACACAATATCTCCTGGCATCATAACACTAGTGTGGCTTAAAAGCTTATTTTATTAAAGTTATTTACAATATTATTTTAGACTCCCTACTGATCATAATAGGCTTAGAAATATATATTTTATATATAAACCCTCCTGAACTACTCTCAGGATCTTCACCTTCTGCAATTGGTGAGATCACTCACCAAGTTTATTTATACACCTCATTGTACACATAAACTACACTAGGTTTACATGTGATGATATCTTAGTATGGTTTGCCTATACTATGAGACATACAAACAAACTTGAAAATGCATGTGGCATTTCTTATAGAGCTTAGGGGTCTTCCTATATAAGAAGACCCTTTCTTCCCTCTTTCCCTCCTTCCCTCCTTCCCTCCTTCCTTTTGTCCCTTTGTCTCTCCATCTCGTAACTGAAGTCTCTGTCCCCTTGGCCTACAAATTATTTTTTCTTCTTTTTTATTTTTTATTTTTTATTTTTCCAAAAAATATCAGAAGTGGAATGGCACCTCTAAGCTGGCAAAGACACCTGGTAAGAAAGGTAAAGTAAGTACACTCCATCTGATCTTTGACTGTCTATAGTGAGCAATTTTAACCTTCGTTTTTTTCTTAGACATCCCACTGTCTCTGTCCTTGTCACTGCTTCTGCCCTTCCAGTGACTCTACCCTAGGTCAGTCAAGTGAGGATGGCCAAATAAGTATGCTCCATCTGCCCATTGACTATCTATAGTGAACAATTCTCACCTTTTTTTTTTACTTAGATGTCCCACTGTCTCTTCTTGTCCTGCTAACTTGGACATTGGTATGCCTACCCCCCCCCCAGTCAGTGCTGTTAGGTTGGAGAAGTAAGTACACTCCATCTGATCATTGACTGTCTATAGTGAGCAATACTAACCTTTCTCTTTTACTTAGGTATCCTGCTATCTCTGCTCATCCTGCTGCCTTAGACCATAGTACCCTTACCCCTCCCTTGCTTAGTGCAGTTAGGTTAGAGAAGTAAGTGCACTCCATCTACGTATTTTCTAGTGATAATTATTAACCTTTCTTTTGCTCTTAGGTGCCCCGCTGTTAAGGCTCTTGCCATTTAACTGCAGAGTAGGAAATGGAGAGCTCTGTAGCATGCAGTTACAAGTGGAGGGGTGGTAGAGAGAGCATAAGAAAATATTCCTTTACCAATCATCTTCATACATCCCCTGAGATCAAGCTAACAATCATCCTTTTCTTTTAGCAGCCATATGTCACAGAATATGACAAAGAAGTACTTGTTCAAGCTGGTGGTCAAGGATTTCTTGTAAGTGAAAGCTAATCTATATACATATATCAGAATCATTTAAACTAACACTAACTGGGGCTGCTATAGTGACATAGTAGATGCCAAAAGTTGGTGCTGGTTTTTGAACCCCTGCACTAGTACAGTGGTGTATGCTACATGGTGCAAAGAAGTCTTGGCCTACCTCAAGGTGTGCTCCTTGGACAACCACCACATGACCAACTCTGAATTGTGGTCGGTGGTAATTTTTGCTTGTACCCTTTCCCCTGTCACAGCCCAGATTGAGCTTGTTGGAGACAAGTACCAGGCCAATGATGTCAAGGAAGTCGACTGCCATCTAAGGCTATTGGTCTTGGACACAGCCAAGAATCTTTGGTGGTTGAATAGGTATCATCTGGTGGAGGCGAGGAAGGTTCGTGAGGTACAGAGACCTCTGAGTAAGTGTTCCCCCCAATCCATGATGCACTATCTTCATACTAATATATTTTGTCAGTGGCTCAATCAGATTGGACCAGTCTTTATTGCTCATGGGAATAAGGATGCACATTGTTTATCAGACAGGTGCCCCTGAAGTTGGGCATCTATTCCTTGGCCACCCCTGGTGTGCCACTAACTCTGACCAGGGAATTACCTGAGGGGTCATGGCATCAGCAAGCATGAGCAATCTACTCAGCATGGTCAAAGCCCAGCATGTAGAGGGGCCCATTGGGTGCCCCTGATATCTCATTGGGGCAACTGGTGCGGGCACCATGTTAGTTCCTTGGGTGCTCTCTGATCCTCTCCAACTCCAGAAACTCAACTTTCTGTGTGAAGATGCTGATATCTGGGCATGGCTCCTTGTCAATAATGGCAACAATCCACTAGACCTTATGGTCTTGGAGACATACCTGGATGAGGAAGAGAACAATGACCAGACCCCTAAGCCTGCCAATAGTAGATATCTCTTCATTGACTGCAAGGTCTGGGATAGCTGTGGGCAGGCTGGAGATATTCAGGGGGCCATGCAATAGGAGAATAAGGAGGAGGCAGATGGTGGGAAAAGGGGGCAGAGGAGGAGGAGGATAAGTTTCAGGTAGGGGAGGATGAGGAGGACGAGGAGCAGGAGGATGAGGAGGATGAGGATGAGGAGGAGGAAGAGGAGGAGGTGGAGTAGGATAAGGAGGAGGAGGAGGAGCAGGAGCAGGAGCAGGAGCAGGAGGAAGATTCTGGTGATGGAGCCAGTGTGATTGAGGATGTAAGTTTCTAACCCTGAATCCATTTCAGCTAATATCAGGATATATACTCAGCTAATCATGAATATAGGATGAGGAATCAGATGAGGAACTGGACAGGGAACTGGGCCCCTCAAGATGTCCTCCTACCAGGGGCCAAGATGCCCCTTCCTCTGGTGACCCCAAGCCTTCTACCAGCTGTCTAAGGAAGACAAACTCTGAGCTATGCTTGAGCTTGTCTGGGACCAACCCTGGATGGTAGAGTTTATCACAACTTCCAGTTGGGCAGCCCACTTTAGTGGACAAGATGAGACCATGAATAGCTCCATGCCCCCCAGTTCTTCTACCTCCAGTGACCCCATCTGTACCCCTGGCTTCTGTTGGGACTGCCTCCCACCCCCTGGGCCCTGCAATAGTTCTTCCAGCTCTGGCGACCCCCTCTGCACTCCTGGCTTCTGTTGGGGCTGCCTCCAGCCCCCTGAGTCCTACCACCATTCTTACAGCTCTGACGACCTACTCTGTACTCCTGGATTCCATTGTGGCTACCTTTAGCCTCCCCAGTCCCATGACTATTCCTCCAGCTCTCACATCCCCTCATGCACTCCAGCATGCAACCTGAAACTAGAAGGTGCAAAAATGATTGTTCATTTTCTTTTGTAGCTTTTTCTCTTTCTCTTTTATAGTTTTTCCCCTTTTGCTTCTTTTCTTTTTGCTATATATTAGCTGGCCTTGTTAGTTAGTCTTTCTTAGCTAGTAGTTATTAGCTAGTAATAATAAACTATTTGACACTCTGGCTTGGGCATCTACTTACTAGCACTTCCAATCTCGAGTACCTGGTATGTAACAATAGTGATAGCACTCAGCAACCTTACTTTGACACCTGGAGATTTCTTGATTCAGTGGGTCTCACATTGTATGTTGTTAACAGGCTTAGCATTCACTGATCATCTGAGATGAATGTTGACCAGGGTATGGACATTAGTGATGAGATAGACCGGGGTTTGTGTAATGGGGGTGCCTTAAGGGAAGATGGATCCCAAGTTCACGACAGCACTGAAGTGACTCAAAGATCAAAAGTAATAATCAACAGTAGAGTAAAGAAGAATCAAAACATTAAAACTTAATATCATTAAGTCGCAGTTTCACTCAGTAAGTTTCTCGAGAGGTAGTTGATTACCAGAGTAGAGTGAGACTCGCATATAAGTTTAAGTAGAACATCATATACTACTAGTTCCCACCCATCACTAATCCAACTTAATCATGAGCACACCCATCTCCTCTGGGCTGGCCAATACACACCACTCAGGACATTATTCCTTTGTGGATGTTAGTCCACTTTGGCTAAATCTCATTCAGATATTAAGTGTTTCAGCGCTGCATCTCTAATGTGATGGCAGGAGAAAAACTCTTCATATCATTGACATGCTAGTATCAAACTATCATACAACTGAGGAGATATACTATTTATGAACTCTCATACCCATATGCATTTCATCTATGCCAGCCTTTGGTAGACATAGCTCTCATGATCAGGCTGAACTTTCTACTTCATTCTAATCAAGTCTTTGCCTGATAGGAAAGTCTATACAGCTTACCCGGTGGGGTACCTTGGTGATTGGCCTCATCAGCAAAAATATTATCTTGCGCCCGGTGCATCCTGTGCATCTGACGCACAGGGTGCCTGTAATGATAACAGTTAACCAGGACGTACTGTCGAACCGACGTCGCGTCCTGACATCGAGTCGTGCACCTGGTGCGTCCTGACGGTATCCGGACACGGACCCCTACGCCAGGTGCACCCTGACAACATCTGATTCTCCGCTCTTGCATCCTAACAATGTCTGATCCTCAGGTGTTGCATTCTAACAATGTCTCATTCTTGGGTGTTGCATCCTAACACCATCCAATCCTATTCTGTTGCGTCCGGACGCTACTTGATCCTAAGCTCTTACATTGTGGCGATGCCTAATTCTGGCATCTTCCACCCTGACGTCGCATCCTCGCCTGTGTGCATTGGTATTCCACGATACTCACGATGCACGCCCTGGCGCCACCTATCATCAGGCTTTTCCATCCTGATTCTTTCTACGTGACGCTCCTCTCGTCTGGATCCCCGCATGCATACATGATGTATCCAGATTTCACCTCGACCGGGATGTCTCATCTTGATGCTACTACTTCATGTCTGGACCTCCTCAGGATACCTTCCGAAGTGTGGTGAATTACCCCTGACGCTGTCTGCACATTGCGCGCGGTATTGTCCAATCTTCCCAACTCCCTCCTGATATCCGATATACTACATTGTAATTGCCCTGACACCCTCCGGATGGCAGCTTTTCATAGATTCTACGGTGAATATTGCCCTGATTATTCCTTTGCACTACATCCTTTGGTTTCTATTGTAGTGTCGTCATAGTAAGCTAAATTAAATCTATTACTCATAATCTTTACATGTTCTTAATTCCCCTTAATCACCCTCAGTGACGGTCCCACCAACTCGCTCGTCATCGTCCGGCTTACAATGACATCCCCACTGGTGCTGCTTGCCCTTCCTGAGAATCCTCAAGGCTCAACGAGACCCCACGAGATAGACAAGGGATCCCCGCTGGTGCTGCTTGCACTTCCTGAGAATCCCCAAGGCTCACCGGGACCCCCCGAGATAGAGAAGGGATCCCCGCTGGTGCTGCTTGCGCTTCCTGAGAATCCCTAAGGCTCAACGAGACCCCCCGAGATAGAGAAGGGATCCCCGCTGATGCTGCTTGTACTTCCTGAGAATCATCTGGACTCAGAGGACCCGAACCTTGTAACTGAAGCTCCCAGGCTACTGACGTCTGGCTCAAGTCAAACCAGCTGTCAGTTTCTTGTGACGGATTCCGACATTCCTGATGTCCCACTAGGTCCAAGTTCCGGTGATTAGTGTGTCGGTGTACAGGCTGTGTAGAAGTGTGGTTGAATATCCGACTCTCGAGCTCAGCGCTTACGGCTTCCCAATCGTCGTCATATCCTTCATGGCGGTCCTGCTGTACCCCGTGAACTTGTGCAACCCTCTTATCGATTGTTTCTTGAATATTTTGGATAATCATATCCTGGATCCTCTGTGGGCACTTACCCCAAGTTTCTTTTTGCCGGTCAAAAAGGTCTTGTATGTTTGGTAACAGGTTAGCCGCCCTGGTCACGAATGAACAGTTGGATGATTCGGAGACTCACCCCCAGCTGCCTCAGGCTTGAAGTCCCTGGGCTCGTGATATATCCCCATTTGCCATGCACGCAGTGTATGGCAGATTATGGTGCGCGTCAAGCAGATCATAGTGCCATTGATGCGCACAAGAAACCCGGGATCTACAATACCTTGCATCTCCTTCCCTGCAAAGTACTTACGGAAAATTGCCTCAGGAATCAGGGGCGCAAGGAATCGTAATGTCAGGCCCTGTGTTACGTCCAATTACAGTCAGTAGTGGTCACTATATGGTAGGCATCTGGTGGAGACAAACATTGTACCCTCTCAGGTCGCACATAAACCTGTCCCGTTCCAGCAGATAATCGACTCTGCATGCCATAGCTGTGGGATCGTCCGGCAGACTGTATAACTCCAATATATCTTTCTTCACCTCATGTACAAATTGGGATCGTACCCCGAGTGTTTTTGGCATATCTTTCTAGGTTCGTATTGCATTCTGTGTTGCGTCATATCTGCCTGAGTCCACTTACCAAACTTATGCACAGCTCTGAGGGTTGGATGTTTTTGGCATCTGCAATATTAGCAAGTGCAGCATCCCAAACTTTGTGCACCTGGGCTGTCAGAGCAACAACATTCGGGAGTGGCTGCTCAAACAGGGTGTACCGTAGAATCAGAGTCTTCGCATCATCTAATATGGTCCTTTCCGCACCTGTCACTAGATTTCGCTGAGAGTGAGGAGCTGGACTAGAGATCAGGGTACCAGACGCAGGACCACGCAGGCTACCCAGTGGGGACGATAACCATGCATCACTCAATGATGGGAACATTGGAGGACTGTAGGCTCTCTGCCAAATTATGCGTCCAAGATCCATGGTCGTACGCCGAGCTGGACCTCTCTCCTGAGACCCCAATGTGGTCGAAATGCGTATAGTTCTCACCCGATTGTCTCCCTTTCTGTTAGCTACTTGTGAACCATGATCACGTCTTGATCCCAGGCCATCTGCAATATCGATGCCTTCTCCATCAGGTTCGGTGTCTGATTCTGTTTCGTCTGGTCCATGTGAGATTTGGAACTCATCACTACTACTGTCCAATAGATGCACTGTCTGGGTATTTGGTTGATCATTAGGTTCAGTTTCGGGTTCTGCATGTGCTGTGGTTAGCATTGTGCCCTTCCGTTACCGCTTCGGTGCTCTTCCTAGTAGGCTTGCAATTGTGGGTGGAGAAGAATCCTGAGTTGAGGACGCATCTTGAGATTCATTTTGACGCGTTCTGGATCTCCCTTTTTCGGATCCCATGGTACCGGGTTGCACGTCGCATCTACCTCTGTATAAATTGCCGACTCGGGGCACTGGCTGACTGCATGTATTGGCCTGTTGCTTATTTATGGTGTAATAGGGTAGTTAGAGTAAGGTAAGTTAGGATTCAGGCTGGAGTAAAATCGTAGGTATCTCAAGTACAGTGTGGTCAAGATGAGAAGTTTGTATAGTTTTCTTGTATTGTATACGACGCGTCAGGTCTTATACAAGGGGCTCCCCAGGGGGGGGAGGGGGTGCGCAGGATCACTGACTATCACTCGTTATTGAAGCAAAAGATTTGCCTGCAAAAAATGCGTTTTGAGAGTGTTCAACATTATGTTCGGAATAATCTAAGCATTCTCAACTACGGTTGGACTCAAGACTCCAGCATGAAAAAATTAGACGAAATGAGGGTGTTGTTAGGGTGGGTGGCTAAATAAAATCTAGCCATAAACGGTATTGTTTACCGACACTATTGGCGCTACGGTATTCTCGCCTTGCCTGACTAGCACTAGAAGTGTCTGAAATCGTCTCCTGGCGTCGAGTCAACACAGCTGAACACCCGAGAGGCTGAATTCAAGCAATCCAACCTACTCAGGCATAGAAGTTAGTGATGAGACGGACAGGGGTTGTAGCTCGGCCATTCCAGACCAACTTCAAACCCCGGTGCATCTCATCACTAACGTCCACCGTAGTAGATAATTGACTCAGATGGTCAGTCAATGGTAGGTGACGCACCGGATGCCAAAGCAAGGGGGCTGAATGTTATTACAATTATCACATACTGTAGTTTACTGTACTGTACTAGGCACTGGAGATCAAAATAGCAAGCAATGAGAGACGCCAAATCAAGGGCATCAAATGGTATCATTAGTATCACATACCAGGCACTCGAGATCGAAACATCTAGCAATAGGAGAAGCCGGGGGCGTCAATTGGTATCATTAGTAGCTAACAAGTACTGGCTAAGAACTACCAGCTAAACCAAGTAAACAAATTGCAAAATGGGAAACAAAAATAAAACCAAACTTCCGAAATCAGATAGCAAAAAAAAAGAAAAAAAGAGACTAAGAAAATTGTACCTAAGAAAACATAGAATCTACAGCAGGGGAAAATTAGTTTGCGTTTATAAAATATATGTCACCGTATGACATCTGTACATATCACGACACTATTTTATATACACAAATAAGATAGTATCGCGATAACAGTACAGCGAAAAGCCGATTTTATTTCTATATTCAAAATATATTTCTATACCATGATAGGTATACAAATATCTTTTCAATATACAACAAAAATCGGCTTTTCACCGTACTGTTGTAGTGATGCTGGGGACGTCGTGCAGCGATGCTGCCAAGAGGTGTCGATAACACAGAAATGTATGTTATCGACGCCTCTTGGTATCATGACAACAGTACGGCGAAAAGCCGATTTTCTTTTTATATTTAAAAGATATTTTTATACCATAATAGGTATACAAATATCTTTTCAATAAAAAAAGTAAAGTCGGCTTTTCGCCATACTGTTGTCGTGATGCCGGCGACATCGTGCATTAGAGCTGCCAAGAGGTGTCAATAACACACAAATATACGTTATCGACGCCTCTTTGTATCACGACAACAGTTTAGCAAAAAGCCAACTTTATTTTTTTATTGAAAAGATATTTCTATACCTTAATAGGTATACAAATATCTTTTCAATAAAAAAATAAAGTCGGCTTTTCGCTGTACTGTTGTTGTGATGCCGGCGATGTCGTGCATCGATGCTGCCAAGAGGTGTCGATAACACATAAATATATGTTATCAACGCCTCTTGGTACCACGACAACAGTACAGCGAAAAGCCGATTTTCTTTTTATATTTAAAAGATATTTTTATACCATAATAGGTATACAAATATCTTTTCAATAAAAAAATCAAGTTGGCTTTTCGCCATACTGTGGTCGTGATGCTGGTGACGTCGTGCAGCTATGCTGCCAAGAGGTGTCAATAACACAGAAATGTATGTTATCGATGCCTCTTGGTATCGCGACAACACTACGGCCAAAAGCCGATTTTCTTTTTATATTCCAAGGATATTTGTATACCATGATAGGTATACAAATATCTTTTCAATATAAAAAGAAAATGGGCTTTTCGCCGTATGGTTGTGGCGACACCGGGGACGTTGTGCATCGATGCTGCCAAGAGGTGTTGGTAATATATCTTATATCGTTTCATGAAATAAGCTTTTAAGCCGCACTAGTGAAGTGATGCCAAGAGGTCATTAGTGCGGCTTAAAAGCTTATTTTATGATAGTTAGTGACAAGTTTGACTCCATAGATATCACCATAGATTTTAAAATATATTTGATATACATACAGAATAGATCCTCATGCACTGCTATTGGTGAAATCAATATGCTTTGTACACCCCATTGTTTGAGTGTACAATGAGGTGTACAAACAAACCAGGACACGCATATGCGTCGTTTCTTATATACCCTGCGCAAATGAGGTGCGCACATGAGGTGCGCATGTGAGGTGCGCACCTCATGTGTGAAGGGTATATAAGCCCAGCCCATCTTCCCTCCTTTCCTCCTTTCCTTCTCTTCTCTCCACCACAGAGGAAGAATAAGAGCTCTTCCTTCCCCCTCCCTTCCCATCCCCCTCCTACTACATCTGTATCCCCTAAACCTCCTCTTTGCCCCTCTCCAGCTCAGTGTTTTTCCCTTTTTTTCTTTTTCTTTTTTTCCATTGATTGTTGGAGGTTTCATGGCACCTCCGAGGCCACGACCGGGGCAAACCCCAAAGTAAGTACATTCCGTTTATATATTAGCTGTTCATAATTACTAACCTTTCTTTTGCACTTAGATGTCCGGTTGTCTCTGTTCCTGCGGGTCCTTCTCGCGCAAGTGACGTGCGCCTGGGGAAGTAAGTACATCCCGTTTCCCATTTATATAATAGCTGGTGATAATTACTAACATTTCTTTTGCACTTAGACGTCCAGTTGTCTCTGTTCCTGCTGGTCCCTCTCGCGCAAGTGACGTGCGCCTGGGGAAGCAAGTACATCCCGTTTCCCATTTACATAATAGCTGGCGATAATTACTAACCTTTCTTTTGCACTTAGATGTTCAGTTATCTCTGTTCCGGCGGGTCCTTCCCACACAAGTGACGTGCGCCTGGGGAAGTAAGTACATCCGGTTTCCTGTTTATATATTAGCTGGTGATAATTACTAACCTTTCTTTTGCACTTAGACGTCCAGTTGTCTCTGTTCCTGCGGGTCCTTCTCGCGCAAGTGATGTATGCCTGCGGAAGTAAGTACATCCCGTTTCCTGTTTACATAATAGCTGGTGATAATTACTAACCTTTCTTTTGCACTTAGACGTACCACTGTCGAGCCTCCCGACCCCCAAGAGCGGGGTGGGAAATGCAGAGCCCTGCGTGGTCATGTTACGAGTGGAGGGGGGATGGAGAGAGCGTAAGCATAATACCCCCACTTACCCATCATGTCTATGTGTCCCCTGATATCGAGCTCACAATTATTCTTTTATTTTAGTAGTCTCATCCAGGAGAGTACACCGGAGAACCCCCCCTTCGAGCCGGCAGTGGAGGACAACTCGTAAGTGAAACGCTCCTACTCCAATCTGTCACATATTCTAAACTAATACTCATTGGGGACACTATAGCGACATCGCCTATGCGAAAAGCTGGTGTGGGTTCTCAAAACCTCGCGCCAGTACTGTTGCGTACAGTGCATGGCGCGAGGAGATGAGAACCTACCTGACAGCTCGCTCCCTCAACCTTCGCCGCCCAACGGAATCCGATCTGGATTCGTCGGTCGTTTTTGCTCGCTCCCTTCCCCCGGTCACTGCCCGGATTGCGCTTGTTTGAGACAAGCACCGGGCTGAAGACATGGGGGAAGTTGAGTGCCATCTAAGGCTCTTGGTGCGAGATACCGCCAGCAACCTTAGGATACTGAACGGGCGCCGTCTGGTCGAGGGGAAGGAGGCTGGTGGTGGTGAGGTCGCGAGACCTCACAGTAAGTATTCCCCTGAGCCATCTATTATCTGTTATCTCATCCATCATTTGTTATCCTCATACTAACACATTTTATTAGTAGTTCAGCCCGATTGGGACTCTCCTTATTGCCCTCGGGCAATAAAGATACATATCGTCCACTGGACAGGTGTCTTGGAACTCGCGCACCCGTTCCTTCGCCACCCCTGGTGTGCCAGCGACTTGGACTAGGGAATCGCCTGGGGGGTCCTGGCATCACCGAGCATGGATAACCTGCTCGGGGTGGTCAAGTGAGAGCAGGTGTCGTGGGCAATTCAGTGCCCCCGATATCTCCTTGAGGTGACCGGTGAGGGCTTCCGAGCACTTCGTCGGGTGCCCTCCGCACCTCTCCTGCTCTCTGAAATCATCTTTTCAAATAAAGATGATGACATCCGGGCATGGCTCCTTGCCAATTGGGGCAGACATCCCTTGGACCTAATGGCCCTGGAGCCATGTCTGGGTGAGGGAGATGCCGAGGACCGGACCGCTGAGCCTGCCCATGGCAGATACCCTTTCTTCAACCGCAAGGTCTGGGATCGCTGTGGGCAGGCCAGAGATATCGGGGAGGCCATGGTGGAGGAGGCAACCTAGGTGGAGGAGGAGGAGCAGGAGCAGGTGGCCGGTTCTGGGGAGGATACGGGTGAGGTGGAGGAGGAGGAGGGGTTTGTGGGGGAGGATATTGAGGAGGACGAGTCTGAGGGGGACTCTAGCGAGTCGCCAATTGTGATCGGTGATGTAAGTTTCTAACCTAACCTCCTTTCAGTTAACTCAGCTAATCACCAATATAGGATGAAGAACTGGTTGAGGAAGCGGGCTCCTTGATGAGTCAGGACTCCCCACCCCCAGGTGACACTGGGCCTTTCGAGCACTTGGACGCGGACAAGCATCGAATGATGCTTGCCCTTGTCTGAGAGCAGCCCTGGTTGGCGGAGTTCCTGACTCCATCGCAGCCAACCAACCATGGTTGGGTCGATGGGGCCCTGGACAGCTCCCCTTCCCCTGATGCACCGATGGTGCCACCGATACCCATGACGCCCCCTGCACCCCAGGCATCTTTGGTCAGCTGTAACCCCTCGGCTCCCGCGATGGTTCCTTCGGTTCGTTCGTCCCCGCCTGTGCCCCACCGAGGCACAAGGGTCCGGAAAGCCCCCAAATAATTTTCCCGGCCATAGATTTTATTTTTTCTTATGTAGAATTTTCTTAGTTTCTTTTTTCTTTTTTTCTTTTTTGCTATCTGATTGTAGCTTTTATTTTTGTTTCCCATTTTGGGAATTTGTTTAGTAGGTTTAGCTAGTAGTTCTTAGCCTGTACTTGTTAGCTACTAATGATACCCATTGATGCCCTCGGCATCTCATTGCTAGATTTTTCGATCTTGAGTGCCTGGTATGTGATACTAATGATACCATTTGATGCCCTTGCTTTGGCGTCTCTCATTGCTTGCCATTTCAATCTGGAGTGCCTGGTACAGTACAGTAGACTACAGTATGTGATAATTGTAATAGCATTCAGCCCCCTTGCTTTGGCATCGGGTGTGTCACCTAGCATTGGCTGACCATCTGAGTCGATTATCTACTACGGTATTGACGTTAGTGATGAGACGGACCGGGGTTTGAAGTTGGTCTGGAACGGCCGGGCTACAACCCCTGTCCGTCTCTTCACTAACTTCTATTCCTGAGTAGGTCGGATTGCTTGAATTCAGCCTCTCGGGTGTTCAGCTGTGTTGACTCGACGCCAGGAGATGATTTAAGACACTTCTAGTGCTAATCAGGCGAGGCGAGAATACCGTAGTGCCAATAGTGTCGGTAAAAGATACCGTTCTTGGCTAGATTTTATTAAGCCACTCACCCTAACAACAACCTCATTTTGTCTAATTTTTTCATGCCAGAGTCTTGAGTCCAATCATAGTTGAGAATGCTTAGATTATTACGAACATAATGTTGAACACTCTGAAAATGCCATTTTGCAGGAAAACCTTTTGCTTCAATAACGAGTGACAGTCAGTGATCCTACAACCCCCCTGGAGCCCTGTGTATTAGACTTGATGTGTCGTATACAACACGAGAAAACTATACAAACTTCTCATCTTCACCGAACTGTTGACACGATACCAAAAGGCAGTGGTAACATATTTCTACATTACCGACGCCTCATGGCGTCGCGACCACACGACGTCCCATGGCGTCACAGTTACAACAGCACGACATCCCATCGCATCACGTTCGCAACAGCATGATGTCCCATGGCGTCACGGTCCCGACACCGGTACTTGTACCCCGATCCTCGCACCTTCTCCTGTGTACCTCCATATTCTCTTCTACGGGTCTCCCCACTCCAGCTACATCCTCCCACTGCCAAACCATTCCATCAAGTCGTTCCAATTTCTACATGCACCAGCCTCTTGGGATAACCTCCGTGAACCTTATTTCTGACCAACAACTCAGGGGCGGCAGAGGGAGAAAGTCACAAACCAGTGTACATCTCTCTATATAGGGCTTCACGGCTGGTATACCTTTGGGACCATGGTGCGAGATATCTCAGGTTTCGAGAATTGGTATTCCAATTGGTTTACATCTGTTTGTGGAGCCTCTCCTCTGTGCAGATACTCACGATACAAGAACTGACCGTATTCTCCGTAGACCACCTTGTGCTCCACGATTCTAAACGCACCATATCATGCTACATCTTTCTCAACTCCCCCGGCATTGTACTAATAATGGTACATTGGGAAACATTATGCGTCCTCCCTACCACCAAACACCCACCGGTATAAGACAAAGGCCTGGGAGCAAGGTGTGGGTAACAATTGATACTACCCTTTATCCTACGGTGAAGTCCCGTGTCGATGGGGGGTCTGCCTCGATGAAGCTCTCTCAGCCCAAGGGCAAGCAACCAAGGCTCAGGCCAAGGACCAATAGCGAAATGGAAGGCTGGTTTGATAAGGGAATGTCCCTGACCCGGGAGGACCAGGCAGCCTGTGAGGAGGAAAAGGAGAGGGGTGAGAAGGTGTTCTGTGTTACTCAGTGCAAGCAAGGTATGCAATAGCAGTCATGTAGTACATGTTGTGGAACACTCAAATAACACATTCTTAGAAAACATTATCGAAGTGTTCCTCAATATAGATATCGAGACAGACAATTCCCGTCCACACCTGGCCGGCCTGCAAGCGCTATCCCTGGACCAATGCGATGCACTCAGCGCCTCATATCAGCAAGTCAACATTGGCGCAGGTGAGCTGTATGTGGCCCTCGATCGCAACTATCACCGCCTTCTTGTTGTATTTGCCAATCCAGCCTCTGCTATCTACGGTGAGGAGGTTGGGGCAAGGATCATGAAGCAGGCTACAGACAACATTACTAAGTACTGTGAGATTCAGCCTCCGAGCCTTCTGCGCAGTATAAGGCACAATCATACTGAGGATTGGCTCCTGCAAAATCCACGACACTATGCCTATCCGATCTCACGCTGTGGGGTGTTCCATTGGGGCATTTGGGCGCAACAGGGACATGAGGACCTAGGGCCCGTTTTGACTAAGGATACCAACGATGTCAGTTCAAATACACGTGGAGACCTACAAGCGCTCCTTGCCTCATTCCAGAATATCACACAGCTTATACGGTTTCTTCTCTGGGCTATTGACAGGCTACAACGTGACACAATGCAGTCCACCATTGAGCTATTACCCCTTCACTTCCGGAATCTCCGGACCAATTATGACAATGAGTGCTTTTCCCTACGTGCATGACTCATCAATGTCGTAACGGAGCCGCACCTGGACCAGGGTGACCTTGACTGAACGATGAGTGCGCCATTGGGATAGTTTGAAGGGGCCCTGTTTTGCATATTCGATTTGGAACGGTGCTTTCACTTTCCCGCGGGTTCGATGGGAGGCATCTGCGGTCGCAAGCTAATCCACTTTACAAGGCTCTGGACTGGTTCCCGACTCTGCTTGGTTTCGACTATGCATGGGTCCCTGCTGCGGCATGTTTTTGGGAGTCAGACAGAGGCAGGTGCCGGTAGGGGGCAGACGCGCAAGTGGAAGCATGATTGCGTGAATGGCACTACTCTCCCTGATCTCCAGAACGAGGGTTCCGATTCTGAATCGTTTCTGAAAAATTAAGTTACCTTATTTGTATGATGGGATATATCTGCCCTCTGTTGTGTTGGATTACCCCAGAGGGCATGTGGCTGTACGGATATGTGGATTTGTGGATTTGTGGCAGATCAGAATAAAAAAGATAATATGAGAACAATTGATAATGTAGCCAGGAACAATGTTCCTAAGCCTACCATGATGTGTAACTAATATTCGTGAAATAAGCTTCTAATTTGCACAAGTGTCGTGATACGAAGTGACGTTGCGTGATGGCCCATGAAAGGGAAGTAGCTTGTGTTACAACAGAGAGGATGAGGTGATTTGATAAGATGGGGTAATACAAGGCATCAAGCTACAAGTGCTAAGCCTATTTGGATACTAGTTACAGTTCACCGTGTGCAAACCCCTTGACCCAGTGTTCCACTGACACGCATCAAGATCAACACTATACAGTACTCCTGCATCTCATAATATATACAGGACCCTCGAGATCGACTAGACAGACTTTCACCATGGCTGTTAAATGTCCATTTTGTCACTGAAGGTGTGTGTGGGCAGGCGCATACGAGAAACTCCTATGAACTGCGCATGCAAATCTGGACATTGTACTTGCCTCTACTATACGACATGCACCTTCCGTGAGTACTATTAATGACACCAACACAGATCTATTCCTCGCTGTTACGATCCGCTATATGATCTCTCCTATTTTTATCTTGCAACAGGCAACGAGTCTGTAATTAGTCTTTGTTAAGGTAATACTTACCTTCTATTGTATTCTCCGTTCTTCGAGAATC
>ML120354.1:0-65627 GCA_003788595.2 Choiromyces venosus 120613-1
GTGAGGCAGCGGCCATAGCCAGACATCAGGATATGGGGAAGAAGGTGCGACAGAGATGCAGATATCCAGGGGTCGTGAGGAGGTCGACCTAATCTCAGGTAGTATCCTGACGCCGCAAAACGTTACTATGTGACACAGGATGCACCAGGTGCAATGTTGTGTTGCAACACACATCATGACGCATAGGGTGCAACAGGGGGTTGCAATGGAACTCAGGACGCACCAGGCGCACCGGGCGCACGAGAAATGCGGCGTGCATCAGGACGCGACGCACATACATCAGATGCGGGTTTTTTTTTTGCTGATGCCTGCCTTGCAGATTTGTTGTTAGTTTGAGATCAGTGAGTGATCCTTGATTGTAATTTTATTTTATTTCCATAGATTGACTAGTATCCTGATATTTCCTCCCTTCTGAGGTTATAAGAATATGGATGCTACTCATGGGGTTTCTACACAGTAGATTAGTTGAGCTCGTAATTTATCATCTATCCAGTTACTGAGTTTTTCCTTGTGAACTCCTGTGACTGAGTATACTCCTTGATTTTTCAAGTCCTCCAGATTTTGTAACTATATGTAGTGATTGATTTTCTGAAGTTTTGGTAAGTCCTTGAGGATCTTTTCCAGGAATATATCAGCAAATATTTTTATAATATTATCTTTAACAGTCTTGATAACTGCTGCTCATATCTTACCACTCATAAGTATACATCAGACTTTTACTTTATGTTTTGGAAACTTAATGTTTGTATCTCTACAAGATATCAAGGCCTTATTTTGTCCAAGGAATTCCATTCCTAATAGTGCATCATACTTTGCAATACTTTCAACTAACATGAGGTTATTAGTTGTCTTCATTCTTCCAATCTCGATCATGGAGAAGCATTGCTTAAAGCTGGTGCTTCATGAACCTTTTATTACCATATTAATTGTAGCTAGTACCTAGAGATCACATGTTTCAATCTGATGTGTTGTAATATTTGAAACCTATCTGAGCTGATTCAATCTATTAATTGAATCTCAAGCTAAATATACTTAATAATAGTCAACAATATCAATTCAGTTCTCATCAATTCTTATACTCTCTTCAGTATATATTACTATATAATTCTAACATCATCATGTTCCCAGCCTCATAACACTTGATAGAACTTCTTTGAATAAATATTTGCATATAAGTATAAAGGTATTCATAGTAGAGAGATAAAAGTATAATAGTATAAGTAGTCTCATAACTTATATGGTTACATAAAGAACTAACTAACCTCATCATATCCTCCTCCTTATATAGTCCTTCCCACAACCTGCTTATAAATCAATAACTATTATGAGTCATAACTGAGACTCATATCTTCACATAATATATAGTCATATAACCCTAAACCTAGTCATGTGTGAAACTCATATGACATCTAAATAAGTTATATGCACAAAACTTCCTATGACTCAAGTGAGTTATTGCATAATCAATCAATATAACTGCTATGACTTGCAAGTGTATATCATGCATGAAACTTACATGACCACTATATTAAGTCATATACATGAAAGGTCTTACAAACCTATGAAATCATAACTATGAGTCAAGTGAAAACCTTTATTCCATGCTAGGTTTATAACACTAGCTCCCCTCTCTCTATGGCCTAAGTCCTATTAGGCCAGCAGTCTATTATCCCCCTTCATTCAGCTGATCCAATTATTCTGCTAGTTTTTCTATTTCTTCATTATTGGCTGACCTTTCTTCTATGGTCATCTATATCCTCTATAGTACTTATATCTCACTTATAGTTTGATACAAGTTATCAACCATTTCTAATTTTCATTTTATTTGTGAGGTATCCTCACTTATTACCCTTAGGCAATTTCCTTCCGACAATCTATCACCTAATAGAATACATCCTCTTCTATCTCTCTTTATTCTTCCATTAAGCTTTGCACTGCCCTCCATAGTACTTTTCTTATATATTAGTTTTGTCATCATTCCTTCATCAATGGTATTCTGATATCTTAGACTCTTTCCTTAAGCTCCTTTATTCAAGTTATCCTCCTTATTCTGTTATTGTCTTTTCATAATTTCTGATTCCTTTCTTATAGAATCAGAACCTCCTATTGTAGTTTTTTGATTGTGATTGTCATCTTTATTATTTCAGTACTTGTTTGCATCAGGGTATCATTAATTCTATCAATGTAAGGTAGAGGATTATTATTGTAATGTTTAAGTTTATTGATATGGAAGACCAAATATTTTTACTGAAAGGGAAAGATCAAGCTTATAGTATACTTTTCTTCCCTCTTTTTTGTTATCCATATAGCCCTGAATCTTTCATAATTTTATTCTTCCCCTTTCTTGAATCAGGTTTTCACTATCTCTTGATTCCTATAATATCATAACTATTCAATGTTGATAGATTTTCAGGTTTCCAATCATGTTTCCTGTTGCATAATCTTCTGCCTATTTCCTTCCTTATGTGTTCCTTTGTTATAGTCTCCTGACTCCTCTTTTCATCAACCTATAAATGACTTCATTGGTTTTTAGACCTTCTTTTTCTTAGCTTTTGTTCTATAAGGTTTTCAATCTTAATTATGTTGAAAAAAAATCCAATCCCTTGAATTCTGGATTTTTCTCTTATCAGGATGTCATAACTAATTTTACCATTGCATTTAGTTCTTTACTCCTGTACTTTGGCTCTTTCTATTATTTCTTAGCCTACTTGGCCTCTATCCTAATCTCTCCTCTAGATTGGAGAAGTTGGAGGTCTTTAGTCAGTTCATCAATCTCCAAGTATTTACCATTCCTGGTTTTACTTAGTATCACTTCACTAATCTTCTTTCTTGACCTCCAACTTCTAGCTCTACTCTTTACAGGCCTGGTCTATAATGGGTACAGGTACTCCATATATCCTAGTATATACAGCCCCTCATCAGAATTGTTTGTGATCTGAGACATGTTTAATTGTAGTTGCACTATAATGTAGTGGGGCTATGGTAGAGTTGTCAACCAGCCAGATGTGTGTGCACATACGATCACCTCTTAACAACTACTTCTTAACAACTACCTCTCAATAATCAATTATCAATGATCAATTATCAATGATATATATTTTAGAGTAACAAAATAATAAATAAAACTAGCTAATACCTTGTATAACCTGCCTTTGCTTCCAATACTGCAGTTACTCTATTAGGCATCGATTTCCACAACTTTTCAAAAAACTCCTCAAGAATTGTCTCCTGACCAAAGGTAATACTTGTGTAAGCCTCTTCTTAAAAGCTTCTTTTCCTCCTGGGGTATCTCCAATCCTTAGATACTGCTGGTATAATTACTTTTTAAGCTCAATTTATCCATGTTCAATAGGATTTAAATCAGGGGAGTAAGGGGGGTGTTCCACCACTTCAATACAATTTCTCTCCAACCAATTCATAACATTATAAGCCTTGTGAACAGGAGCATTGTCTTGCTGAAAAAGAATATCCTCAAGTTACATACCAAAAGAAATCATTTGATGAATTACAGGAAAAAGATACCTTCTTAAGAGCCTAACATACCTAGTCTTGTTGATATTTTAGGTAATAGGAACCAAAAGACCTTTTCTCTTACCCCAAAAGCACCCCCTATACTATAATTGAAATACTCTTATCCTTTTCCTTGGGGTGAATACACTCTGCAAGCCACTGCTCTCCAGGTTTTCTGAAAACCCACTGCTACCTTGGATCCTTAGATTTCTCCACACTGCACTTATCACTCCAGATGAACCTCTCAAAATCCTCAGTTGTCCAATCCTTATAAACTATAACCCACTTCAATCTCTTTACAATATGCACAGCCTTGAGCTTTGGTCTTGATTTGATTAGCTATTTCTTGATATTGGCTTCTCTGAGTATTCTGTTCACTATAAAATTGTTAGAGAATCATGACCTATCACTCAGGTGAGTACTAACTAGTAGAAAGAGAAATACCCAGTACATATTTATCTCTGAAATCTGATCTGTTCATTTTTTGGTTGGATTTGGCTACCTGAATGATTATGCAATGCTGTCGCTGGCTGAGAACAGGTGTGTGACCAGGGTGAAGAATATTATCCAGTGATTGACACTCACATGCATGAGTAAGGAAGCTTTTAACGGTTGTCTATAGTCATCCAATAATTTGAGCAACAAGGGCAATATTCTGGAGGTAGTAGAAAAATCTGATGATCATGCCTTTTTCAACATTGGTCATTTCTCTTCAAGAGGTCTTCAGGTTTTGCTTTTTTTTTTTGATATATATCTGGATCTGTTAACTATTGGAAATTCAGAGAGAGTAAATTATTAAATTAAAATCAAGGAGGTAGTATATGGGCATGATAATTGTGGCAGTGGCAGGTAAAGTTGGGATCAACTTGGTGAGGTAGCATTTGGCAAGGTACCAGTTACTTAGTAAGGCGAGACATGTTCTATGAACACTTCTAATGAGGGGCTGTAGGAGTGCAGGGACTCAGGGGGTAGAAGGCTCTTGCATGAGGTATATGGAGGTTTTACTTATTGTTTAATATGATAGTATATTTTATGTTTGGTTTCAAGAAGTATTGTTTGACACTATCTTTGTTTTACTTATCATTTGATATGATAGTATATTTTATATTTGGTTTCAAGAAGTATCATTTGATATAATTTTTGTTTCACCTATCATTTGATATAATAGGATGTTTTATATTTAGTTTCAAGAAGTATCATTTAATACTATCTTTATTTTACTTATTATTTGATATGATAGTTTGGTTTAAATTTCTTTTCAAGATATATCAGTTGATATTATCTTTATATTTTATTATACCATATATAGTAGACAATCATATTATTTAAAAGAGTCTGTTGAGTTCAGTATTTCAAACAACAGACTTCACTAGACAGTTATTCTTAAATATACTTAGTTGAATAACTACTTCTTTGATTCCTTACTTTATCTCTTAAGGTTGTTATGGCCTATTGTGAACTTAGAGTCTGGAATAAGATCTTAGTTATTCCACCACCCAAAGACTCTCTTAGATACTACTATGCTCAGTTCTACTGGTTAGCACCCATCAGTCTTATCTATAGTATCTATCATTACTGTGATCACAGTACTTGGCTAAGTACAGATCACATTACATGGTCCCATAGGTCTACATTAGGCCCCTCTCTCTGGCCCCCTTCCTAGAACTCTGAGGTGTCGAAAAAAATTCCTTGATTTTCTCTCTCCTCTCAATTCCTATTCTATAGTATTTTTATGATTGTGGTATCTTTTTTGTCTTAAATTATTGCTTCTCTTTAAGAGACTGAGTCTTTCTACTATCATTCTCTTTAGAAGATTATTTCTCCCTACTATTATCCTCTTCAGGAGATCATTTCTCCTTACTATCATCCTCTTCAGGAAACTTTTTCTTTATTGTGAAACTTTGAGTCCTATGGTACTGCTTTATTAACTATTTGAGATATTTTTCTCATATTCATATAGGTTATTTCCTATTCTGATTAAAATCTGGCACTCTAGATTTCCTTCTATCTGTTAATAGAATCTGACTTTTTGGGTTCCCCAAAATCTGATGCTTCAGATTTCCTTTTAACTCTAATTTAGTTGTAACTAATTGTTCATAGTAAATATTCAGTCTATGAAGTCCTCTATTACTCCTAAATTCATCATTTTTCTTTCTGGAGTCATTATTTATCCCTAGATCTTCATTGCCAGACTGGCCCACTTAAGGGGTCTGACTTTCCCATTTGAAATTTCTTCATGAAAATCGTAGCTCCCCTATTTCTGGTACTAGTTTTTCTCATTATTTTCTTATTGTCTTGTCTTTTTCATCAAATATTTGATAGGACATAACTAAATATAATGTTCAGAACCTATCTGAACTGATTTAATCTATTGATCAAATCTCAAGCTAGATATACTTCATAATAATTGATGAAATCAATTCAGTTCTCATCAATTCTTATACTCTCTTGAGTATACATTACTATCTGGTTCTAATATCATCATGTTCTCAGCTTCACAATTTTTGATGGAGCTTCCTTGAATAAATGTTCACATATAAGTATAAAGGTATTTGTAGTAGAGAGGTAAAAGGGTAATAGTATAAGTAGCCTTATTACTTGGATGGTTACATGAAGGACTAACTACCTCATCATATCTTCCTCCTTATATAGGCCTTCCCACAATCCACTTACAAATCAATAACTATCATGAGTCATAACTGTGACTCATATCTTCACATAACATCTAATTACATGACCCTAAACATAGTCATGTGTGAAACTCACATGAACTCTAAATAAGTCATATGCACAAAACTTTCTATAACTCAAATCAGTTATTGTACAATTAATCAATATAACTATTATGACTTGCAAGTATGAGTTATGTATAAAACTCATATGACCACTATTAAGTCATGTACCTGAAAGGCCTTACTAACCTATAACTTTATAACTATGAGTTATGTGAAAACTTTTATTCCATGCTAGCTTTATAATATGTATTATGACAAATATAGTACTAATCATGTCTGCTCTAATTGTTCCTATGTCAAATAGTACTCCAAACTTTTATCTATTAATAAGAGCTATTCCTTCAATTAGGTTATTTGGTTTTCATATTCCTAGTAGATTGGTTCAGTAACACTCAAGGTTTAGTGCATTAATCTATACTTCCTGGACTGTTTCATTCATTTCCTCTATTTCTACTCAGTTCAATGTTGCTTCTTTCTTAATTTTCTTTTTTTCTTTTTCCTTTGTCTGAGCAGTTCTATGAAAGGTGTCCTTTCTTCCTAAAGGTAAAACATTCTCCATTTTCCTTTCATTTCTTCTTTTCTCTCTTCAGATGGGCTTAACTTCTTGGTGAAGGTCTTCTTATTTCCATTTTTCTTCTTTATATCGGCCTATTCCTTATATTACTTTACTGGTTTATCCTTATATTCATAGAGTGCATGTGAGGTGACATCTGTTCTTTCAGTAAGGTTGATTATATTACTTGCCTTATTATCTAGATCTTCCAAGGGTTCTACCACTGGATATAATTTTACATGCCTTACTTCATAAAGTCTTCTATTTAGTATATAATCTGAGACTATTCCTACAGGTAACCATGTTCTGTACATGAGTATGTCTACTATGACTTATATTCATTATTATACTTTTCTATTCTTTTCTTGGCTGATTTTAGTGAATTTCTTAAACAGTACATTAATATTTCTAGATGATTGAAATCATAGTTATAGGTGGTCAATTATGTTTTCCCTGCTGAGGGCATTTTTATATATCACTAATACTTGAAAAAATACTTCCTTAACTCATCTACTAGTGAATAATCTATAGAAACTTCCCACTCCTGGGCCTTCTAAGTTTGTGTTGTTCAAAACTAGGTAGTAGTCTACTAAACTGTTCCATCATGTAAATGCTTCAGGTTTAAGGTCATCACCTTTGCCAGTGAATATATCTACTAGTATTGGGATCTTAAATGTGGGTCTCAATAGGTCTAGTAGGACCAAGGTATCTCCTACTCCAGCTTAGTCTCCCATGCCTTCTAGATTTCCTGGATCACTATAGTCACTAGAGTTATCTGACTCATCACCATCTCCAGTAGGATTATCAGGTTCTTTGCCTTTTGGTGGCTATAATGGTGAGGGAGGAGGAAAATCCCCTAATAATGATTTCTTTTCTGCTCTTACTTCCTTAATGAGTCTCTGTACTGCCTCTTGTATGAGCTATTATAAGGCTTCCTTAATCTTAGGTTCTATCTTTTTAGGTCCTCCTGTTCCTCTAAGGTTCTTTCTTAGAATTTACTTTCTACTGCAGGTTCTAAGTATTTCCTCAATTTTGTCGTATTGTACTATCTGGACTAAACAGTCACTATTCTACTGCCTAATCCTGCTAGCTTTATGGAGTCTTCTTAAGACTAATCAGTTTCTTTCTCTGAGGTTTTTAACTTAACTATTGAGGTTAAAAAAATAGAATGTAATCTATACTTGGCTGAGTACTATAATTATAGTAGTGATAGGTATAATAGATAAGACTGATAGCTGCTAACTATTAGAGTTGAGTATAGTAGTATCTAATAGACTCTTTGGGAGGTGAGATGACTGATAACTTATTCTAGACTCTAAGACTGCAATGAGCTATATCAATCTTAAGAGGTAAAGTGAGGAATCAAAGAAATAGCTATTCAACTAAGTAGATTTAAGAATAACTGTCTACTAAAGTCTGCTATCCAAAATACTGCACTCAACAGACCCTTTAAATAATATGATTATCCACTATTATAGTATACATAAATATTAAGACTATATCAATTGATATATCTTGAAACCAAATATAAAGCAAATATTATATCAAATGATAGGATAAAACAAAGATGATATCAAACAATATATCTTGAAACCAAACATGAAACAAATATCATATCAAATGATCAAGTAAAATTAAGATAATATCAAATGATATATCTTGAAACCAAATATAAAATAAATATTATATCAAATGATAAAGTAAACCCCTCATATACCTCATGCAAGAACCTTGTACCCCCTGAGCCCCTGCACTCTTATGTACCAGAATATACAGAATACCTGTACCTATTACAAGAACTACCATAGTAGTTGGGCTTCTGTGATAGTATGGAGTGCAATCAGCTATTATTGGAAATCAGCTTTAATTATTTTAGAGGGAACAGGTACTCAAGGGTTGATCTATCAAGATTATCTTGAATAGATCTTTGAACTAATTGTGGGACCTACTTTCAGATGGGTGAAAAAAGTATTGAAATGAGGTAGCTTGGTACATTTTGTCACAGGGAAAGAGTTAACAATACCATCCTTTATCTCTGCTACACCTCCAGCTATTGAAATTTATTTCCTATTTGGGAATGACTCAACACTACTATGAGAAACATCATGATTTTTGTTCCTGCTCCCCCATTTAGGGAGAATGAGGAAGTCCACTATCCATTTCCCTCCTGCCTATTGGCATCTCCCTCCCTCTTCCTCTATTATGATTCACCCTTTTGGGGTCCCATGCTACCCTCTTAACATCTCATAATGTTGGGCACTTCCCTTATCCTACTCTGGGCCTCAGCTAGAAGCTTTCTATGGTCAGGAAAAATGATCCTCCTCTTCCCTCTTTCCTCCTCCCTCCTCCCAAGGAGGATCGGCTAGTATCCTACTACCCCCCTACCTTCCCTTTCCGCCCTTGGCTCTACTTCAATTAACAAGACCCATGGTTGGCAAAGCCCCCTTTTACCTCCCCCATAGCCTTTAAAATGGGCTCTAGAACCCTCCCCCTCCATCGCCCTTCAGACTCTAGAATCCCTCCCAGTAGTGACAATTTCTCTCTTGTAACAAGGGACCATATAAGGGGAGTAGTAATATGTTCAATCAGTTTTGGTCATCAGAATTTGGCATCTTGAGAATGCTAGCCTAGACATAGATTGCAACAGATCAGATTCTGTCTCACCCTTCTTGCTACTTTCTTCTACTCTTTACAATTTCAGTTTTCTCTTCTTGCCTGCTTCTACCACCCTCCTTCAGTATTTGTTTCTGTTAGGTACCTTTCTTATCTTGCTTCTACTACTTAGTGAGGACTATAACTGTCTACTCCTACAACTGGCACCTTGCTGCCACTACTACTATTCACTACCTAACTTTAGTATTTTTCATCCTGCTCCCTTCTGATGTCTACTCTCTGGGGACCTGAATTATCTTTTCCCCTCATGTCATGATATTGAGCTCCTCCCCTTTTCCATCTGCTTTACTTCACTTAGCAGTAACTATGGTCAGCTTTGACCATCACCTAGTACCTTACTGCTACTGCCATTCTCCACTATAGCTGACACCTTACTGCTTGCCTGTAGCTATTCCTACCCCTTTTCCTACCTCAAGAGGTTTACCTCCTGAGGCCACTACCATACTCTTCCCTCCTTTTGAGGCTTGGGACACTCTACTCAACCTGCTCCAGCTTCACTCGAAAACCATATCTAGCTTCAGCCACAGTTGGCTTTGTTTGACTACTACAACTATATACAAAGCTAGAGCTTACTTTTGCCTCCACTGTCTGCCTAGTATTGACTAGCAAAGACCTGGTGCATCCATATCTGCCACCAGAATTTATTTACAGTTGTCTACATTTTCAACTTGGGGACTAGTTCCCCTCTATCCACTTCTCAGACTGCCATACTGGCTATTCATTTCTTTCCTTGATTTTATTTTTTCTTTCCTTAGTTTATATTTTTCTTAGGTTCGCTTAGAGATTTCATGAGTTTCTTTCCTTTAATGATTAGTCACCATAGGTGGTACATTTGATATTTTTGTCAGAAGGGTGATTGGGACTAAGGTTTCTTTTATTTTATTTTTTGAGATTAAGGTTTTGTTTTTGCCATAGCCCTGCCAGCTTTTTTTTTTTTTTTTTTTTATATCTGATTATTTTATTTTGTTTAAAGATACAAAATCCACATGAAGCCTGCAGGGCTATTGCGTCAAAAAACCTCCATCCCGGACCAGGCCCCAGAAAGCTATAGAAAAACTATGGCTCAAAGGCCTGGTTGAAAAAACTATCCTAACAAGCAACCCTCCCATAAACTACAAAAGGTATAAGATCCCACCAATGTCGTGCAGTAACTAAGAAAACCAAACTCCTGACAGTGCACCTAATAAAGAAAACCCAAAACCCAAACCTAAGGTAAAGCAGACTGGCAATGTTATAGCCAGCCCTAGCAAAAGTTGGATAATAGTATGGGTGGATGAAAAGGTCCAAGCCAGGGGGTTGAAAGGAGATCAGGCCTCACGATAGGGGTGTGGCAGAAGTGAGGAACCCGAGCACCCACCTGAGCAGAGGGGGTGGTGGTGGCAGTAGGGTCCCAGCCGAGGAGAGGATGGAATGGTAGTAAGGTATCAGCTGGTGTAGAATCTAAGCCGACCGGCCATGTTACCATGTCTCTCATGTAGTCCCTTGTGATAGGAGAGATGTCATCACTTTCGGAGCGGATCCCAGAGGAGAGAAGGCAAAAGAGGAGGGGATAGGAGGGCAGTAGGGTGCTAGCCAATCATCTGGAGATGGGGAGGATGGGAGGGGAGTGTTCACTCAGTAGGACATACTATCGGTTATCGCGTTCATGTCTGACAAGGCAGTCTCCTACGAAAAAGGAGAATGGAGAAATTGACTATGGTCTGTTGAAATGTTTCCACCTACTTCTAATGGTATTCCCAGCTGTCTGTAGAAAGACCGAATGAAAAAACCCGACCATAGTGATCGCTAAGTGAGGCAAAGCAAAAGCAGTGTAGGGGAGGTAACCAGCATCGTGAGATACTGGGAGGGAGGAAAGAACAACCTCTAGAGGGTAGACCTCAAGAGGGAAGTGAGGAGGGGATGCCTGAATGCAAATAAGTGATGGAAAGTGTTCTTCCTGACCCCCCCAGATGGGGGAGAGGAGAGGAAAAGTGGTGATGATTTTCCTCGCAGTTGTGGTGTTGAGTTGTTCCCAAATAGGTAATAAATTTCAATGACTAGAGGTGTAGAGGAGACAGAAGATGCCATAGTCCTGCCAGCTCTATGTATATTCTTGTACCTTAACAATGAATATATGAGATAAAAAAAAAAAAAAAAAAAGAGGGTTAACAATACAAGCAAAAATCTCAACACTGAGAGGTACTGAAATAGTAATAATCATATTAGTTTAAAAATA
This sequence comes from Choiromyces venosus 120613-1, assembly GCA_003788595.2. Classification (NCBI taxonomy): domain Eukaryota; kingdom Fungi; phylum Ascomycota; class Pezizomycetes; order Pezizales; family Tuberaceae; genus Choiromyces; species Choiromyces venosus. The sequence goes on from ML120354.1 coordinate 11,687, forward strand.
CAATATTATAAAGTAGTTACCAGTAAGTAGAACCTCCATGGACCTTTCTGAAAGCCACAATTTATCTTGGCATATAATCAATCTATTTGTATATCCTACTTTAAAGTAAACCTTCTCATATCTCCTGTGCAAGCTGGATAATTTCCTTGTGATGGTGGGGGTGCTAATAAGGATTCTGAATAATCCTCCTAAACCTAACCTTCCAAATAGACCACATGTTCTCAATGGGATTCCTGTCTGGTAAATGGGACAGCCAATCCATTGGTTTGATCCCATTGAAAAGTTAGAACCACTATATGAAAGCTGATGTGTAATAACTAGCCCCATCTTCAGTTATTTCCACATCAGAATCAAGACCCTCCATCTGTTGATAGAGTAAAATAATATGAGGTACTATTACCTCATCTACATATTGAGTTGAATTGAACCCAAGATAGTCTTTTAGAGAGGTTCTCTCTTGCTTAGTTCTCTGGTAGAGGGAGACAAGTAGACTATATTCTTGTAATGTAAATGCAGCAAAGAACTGAATAGTAATCAGTTTCCCTATAAAGGTAGGTGCCAAATATCATTCCTCAAAGGTAGTACCTAGAGGGCATCATATGGTGGGTCATTGAGAAAGTGTACTGACCTGAAGATATACTTCATCAATATAAATAACATAGCACTACCACTCTTTGGGCTGAAGACAGTACCAATATGTAAAATGGCATTAGTAATGATAACCTTCTGGTTTCAACAAGGCCTTCTAATGACTAAACCACAAATAAAGATTCTGTTGGCAGAGGTAGTCTCCTACTGTCCTCTCAGACAGATTAAGCCCTGAGGAGCTAGTATGATTTGGGAGAGTAGTACCAGGATCCCATGTAGCCATAAGCTGAAGTCAGTGCCCATCATGTTCTGATAACTTTTTTGGCCTTCCCAGTCTTGGTATATTATTAACATAATTTCATCATACTAACATTTCACAATCTAGCAGATAGTCACTTTAGAGATACTGAGGGCTTCACTGATTTTCTCACAGGACAATCCCAATGCAAGCTTCTCAGTTACAGCAATGCATTTATTGTGAGTAGTTTTACAGGTCTTCATGCTTTAAGAGGAATTGATTGATGGAGTTACAGTTTATAGAGGCTTATTGATATGTGGTGTATCTTATTCAGCTGTGCTAAGTTACCTCATTCCAATACTTTTTTTACTCATCTGCTTTTTATGGGTTAGATAGCTATGATGCCAGAGAGGAAGCTCTTTTTATTAAGGATCAAGTATTGTATCATTGAATAAAGATTTTATTAGTAGATATTAAAAGAGTGATGAGAATCCCAGTTCACCCCAAGACCCACATTATCCCCTGATCTCAACCTAATTGAAAATGTTTGGAGGATCTTGAAGTAGAGAATCAAAGCACAGGTAGTATTTCCAGGAATAGTGGAGAGTATAATAAAGGCAATTAAGGAGGAGTAGGATAAATTGATACCTAAGGCTTAGAATAGTAAGTATCTAGATAATATATCTGATAGGCTTCAGCAGGTTAAGGATCAGAAAGGGATGCAAACTGAATTTTAAGATTTTTTTAATCACTATATCCTACTCTCCAATCTCTGATTAACAACCTACTTAATTTTTACCTTGTGATATCTTGTGGTTGTTGAGGTATTAACAATACAAAGCAGTTGGCATAGTTATGTTGATAGAGGGTGTCAGCGAATTGTGGAGATAGCCTAGTATAGTAGCTCTACGGTGGGGTAACTGGACAAGTTGAACAGCGGGCCCAAAGCATCAACACGACTAGCCCTTTATGGTGGCCTTGGCGAGGAAGATAAGCTGCTGCAACCCTGGTTGCTCGAATTCCCAACCGACGTCATGTTGATTGATTGATAGTCGTTCTGACAACTCAGCGAGAGCAGCAACCAGCAGAAACCATTCTTGTGAGAGATCAGTACGAGCAGACCACCTTGCTTAAGTACAATCTGGCATTGGAACCTTGGTTGTGTGCGGGTTCAGTAGTCTACTTGCACTATCGGTAGTAAGCTACCGTATCGGCGAGGCGAATTCATTGCATAATGCGCTTGGTCTTGACTGCGCCAAGTATCTTCCAATTGCTTCTTTCATCCCCCCTTCTCCCTGCCGAGAATAAACCTTGAGCCGTGTTTTCTCACCAAACAAATAGCCCGCAATCCCTCCCGCAATTACCACCCGATAGAACAACTTGGCCTTATCCTTACCCAATACAATACCCCTATCATCCATTATCAACCCTTTAGAAACAGCTACACCCATCATGATGAACGATAAAATACACCTTTACCTCATTACTTTCAATTGTGCACTGCTTCACCATGATGTCGCAACTCTTTCCTCGCATCTCCTCTCTGGGCTCGAATCCCGGTCTGTTAAACCAGACTTGATAGTTCTGTCACTACAAGAAGTAGCCCCGCTTTCTACTGCCTTTCTAGGTGGGCCAACTCTGACAGGGTATTTCGAACCATTCTCGACGGCTGTGAGAACTGCCACAAGGAAACAGTTGGATGAAGACTATTCTCTGGTAGCGAGGAGCAATGTCGGGTTGACGGGAATTATGGTGTTCGCGAGGAGCCCGGCGAGGGTTAAGGAGATACGGTACGCTGGTGTTGGGGTAGGATTATGGGAGATGGGGAACAAGGGGGGTGTAGGAGTCAAGGTTTATTACAATGTTATGGATGGCGACACTGATGGAGATAGCGACAAGACGGTAGAAATTAACTTTTTAGCTGCACATCTTGCCCCAGACGAGGAGAATGTCCAGCTACGGAACGAGAATTGGGGTTCGATTGTGCGAGGGCTTGTTTTCGATATTCTAGGAAGGGGGGATGCCGCACCAGAGATTGGATCGGCCTCTACTGAGAGTTTAATTTCTCCCCAACCATATACAGTACCTTATTCAGGATTGTATTCACCTACGGCTCATCTTTTCGTTCTCGGGGATCTCAACTACCGTACCGCAGACTCAAGACCTGTTGGCCCGGAATTCATTATATTTCCTCAACCGGATGATCCCCCCTCGTCGAACAAACACTACTCAAACCTTCTTGAACACGATCAGCTTACTCCACAAAGAAAGGCAAACAAAACGCTGCACGGCTTAGAAGAAGCTCCGATTACCTTCCCACCTACATATAAATACCACGTTTCAAAAACCTCACCAGGTGATCACAGCTGGAATTGGACACCACTTCGATGGCCGAGTTGGACAGACAGGATACTTTACCTTCCGTCAGAGAACCTCCAAGTCCACAAATACACCTCTATCCAGCAAATCAAATCCTCGGATCATCGGCCTGTTGCTGCACACATATCTATTCCGGCCCAGCCCCTGAGTGCTAGTGACGGATGGAGGGTTCGTCCACCATACCAACCTGATGTTAAGGGATGGAAACCTGCCCGGGATGCAGCTAGGAGGAGAGAAGTCATTGTAGGTTACCTGGCCTATTTATTTGGAACTTTGGCAGGCTGGGGTCTTCTTGCAGCGGTTACTGCCGGAGGATTGGGCGGTTGGTGGATACTCAGAGAGTTGATTGTTCGTGGAGTCTAGGCAATGTAATATTAGTGAGTTGGAGTAGTGCTTGCCGTTCGCTTGCATTGGTGGAGTTTTACCAGCGGTTGGATAGAGTCGGGAGGACTTAATACTTGTGTTGAGACCAACGGTGATTGATGGAGTGTGAGCGGTGTATCCTAGACGAAAAATGCATACCCCATCAACCATGATGCCTACCTGTGATGAGTTGGAACACGGTACATTTTTAGGGGTACATATGCTGCACCTTACTTATGAACCCCTACTATATCAGTTTTTTATGTGAATCAAGCGATTCTGCACATGAGACCCCCTCACCACAACCAATAACCTTCCCTCGGAAGATAACAACTGATCAATATACCGGTATACCGTAATCGAATCCCAGTAGGACAACATTCAGGTTCACTCCCGCACTTTTTAGCAACTAGCAGCATAATCAATCCCTTTATAGTATTCCGCCGAGGGCGCTTTTGTCGTTATAATGTTCTTCCGATATTATACTATACTAACCATTATTTTTACAGCACTCTTACTTTTTTGCTCGTAGAATACTAAGATTGCACTTTTCCAATTGCCACGCAAAAATACCGCAGGTGATTCGGAGGGAGAGTTCCAGAATACGAAGGGAGGAAGGGAGGAAGGGAGGAAGGAAGGAAGGAAGGAGCTGTGATAGTGCAAAGTTATGTATGTAGGAATACGTATGATATACCAAAGCTCAGCGTGTGGTATGATATGATAGGAGAGGGGAAGGGAGAGGAGGTCTTGGATTTTTTTAGGTAAGAGGGGTTGTGAGGGGTTGTTTGCTACTGTACGATACTCGAGCATGGGTTCTGTCACTCACTCACCGCCAGCGACTTTTGAGGATTATTCGGCCCTAGACGGGGCTCTGGTTTACTTACTTAACTTACTGCCTTATGATAAGGTTGAATTTTCTTCTACTACTGCTTGCTGGTTGCTGGTTGCCTAATGTGAAGCTGACTGATTGAAGAAGTATAGGGCCTTGTGTGTCTGGAGGGGGGGTTTTTTGGAAGGCGTTGTTTAGATGATTTACCTTGGAGTACGGTATTCCGGTAATGTTTGCTCTCTGCTTTGCTCTCGCCGCGTGGGGATTTCCTGCTTTGGACTGCGGAGGGGGTATTCTGGGAGGATATTGCTGGGGGAGGAATCTACCCCATTCTGGAGATGGAATCTTTTTAAGGCTTTTTGGGTAATCCGGGGAATGCTCTGGAGCTATTAGTCCTCGGAATCAAATACTTTGTCCACCGGAAATACTAACTGGATGACGGTGAACTCTTTATTGGAATTTTTGATGGATAGGGGGTTCCCGGGGTATTATTAAGTGAGTCTTCTTGAAGGTTTATTATTAGCTGTTTGGTTCAAAATGATGAATGCTTACACATCCTTTGAAGATTTATATATCTATTCCGAGTTACCTCTTTGGAGGCAAACCTCTATTACCTTGGGTATCTCGGAGTTTCTCGAATATAATACCGGTCGCTACCGGTAGGATATTCAGACGTCGATGGATATCGAATCAGGAGTTGGAAGAAAAAAAAACTGCTGGATTATCCTAAGTGATAGAGCCGTCCAATAGGGGTGTTTTAGCTTTGGGGCCACTTAAAATATTCATTTCCGCTTAGAGCATCAACAAACGGGTACCCCAGGTAACGGCAAGCTACATGACTGGATTATGGGCACGGTTCTACTGGAGCCGTCTCGATTCCAGTGACTAGCAGTATCCAGCTTAACCAATATCAATACACTATATAGATGTTGGCTAGGTGCCCGGGAGTACATTTGGGATCACTGATGCGAATCATGTGGCTGTCAAGAACCCATAATTGTGGCTTGAGAACGAAACCCCGTTTTTAATGCGGAGAAGCCTTTTCAACGCTATCATTGGTATGCCCCCAGTGGTTGACCCACAGCAGGATATAAAACTAATCATCAAAAATTACCACAAACAGACAACAGTGTTATTCGTTTTGAGATGGACAACTCAAAATTTAAAATTGAAAGCAAACGTTTCCACCTCCCCCCTAGACCGAGGCTTTCCGGGAGCAAAAATCTAGTATCTCGACCGAAACTAGCCATCATTTCGGAGTGATCTTGCCTGGTGCGGCTGCAAGTTGTGTTAACCAACCAGGATCTCCATCTGTAGCTCTGTCAAAAGCACTATGAGGCAGGCAGGGCGTCATTTGTGGACGCTTCCTAAGATCTTGAAACATGACAAACATGGTGGTTGTGCACGATACTCGTCGTATTTTTTTTTCTATTAAGGTGTTAATTAGCACTGATATGGTTGATATATGACATGTCCTGGCGGCTTACCGAACGATGTCGGAGGTTACTGTATAGTACATCCTACGCATTAACAATTAATCCAAATAATGTGGGTTCATCAAATCTGAAGGTGTTTATTCAACACTCATTCTACCAGAACGTTGAACATATATAACCTCTGATTTCCAGGTTTCTATTCCTCCAGAAATGAAAGCCTTCTAAAATCTTACGTGCAGTAGAGCGCCGGCCGTATGCTTACACAATGCACTCTAGATTGTGAGGATAAGACATAGGGGGAAAGTACCAGTATTGATTGCTACGCATTGATATCGATTCAGCATAGCCTCTCTCAGGGGTTCAGAGCAACAATCTATGTTTTCACTAGCAAATGTTATTACAGCATCCCGAAGCACATTCGGTCATCGGGCCAAGCAACGGCAAGCAATACTAGGGCAAAACGTTTACTGAAATTACCAAAGCGGGTCCCGCCGTAGCGTGGTGGATACGGTGGATGTTAGTATCTATCGTTAAGTAACCAAGATATTAGAGTGACGGCGCCCCACCCAAAATTGAAAGTTGGAAGTTGGAAGTCGGAAGTCTTGGCAAATATTTGAGAGGGGAGGAAATCACTTCACAAGCAAGAAGTTCTTGTCATTGCGTATTCTTTGCTTTCCTCTGGCGTTGCCTTCGTCATTGTTGCCAAGGCTTAGGATTTCTGACTTCTAACTTTCATTTATGCACTGGGGTGCCGTCACTCTATTACATATGGGTATCGATTGAATTGGCACTAATTTAGCTTCTTGAATTATCATTAGTTTGATATCAAGATGCTTTCCTTGTGTAACTTAGGAACGCCGACATAAAAAACGGTTCCAGGTACACTTATGGTTGGTTATTTCCTACCTAACATTAATCTGTGGACCTCTTGGCGAATCTCCCGTTCATCCTAGATTAATCCGGCTTTCCTAGGGATTTTCAAGACACACCTCAAGATAGCCTTATGCATTGAGTGGTTATTGCGCGGATCACCATCCCCTCGGGAAATTATGGCCCAATAGAAGAGAACTCCGGTATTCAGCTTTTTTATGTTCAGCACGGCCATGCACATACTATACAATCCTAGGTGTCCAGAATTAGCCAAAGTTGAGCCATACGAGGCTTCTACCCCTACCTCTTGACCGCATGTACTTGCAAATTCCGGATCAATATACACCAACCAAACACAACCGAAGTGCACAAAAGATGGGGCGTACGTCGACGAGAATATTCATTGCCAGCCTCCGGATGAGAGCTGCACGAACTTGTGTCTGTGAGTACTCGCAATTCTCTGGAGTGTACTGATTGCACAATCCCGACACTCCTTTTGGTAAACGCAGGACTGGTTGAGACGGAAACTGAGAGGCACTTCTCGAGTGACGATTTGTGATGCACATTTTCATGTATGATTCTCTCTTTTCAACTCCCTAGGTCTGTTTCTTCAACCCCTAGTGTGAAGGATCATGGGGAAACTGTATATTTATGATAAACTTTTCTTATTTATACCTAAGCATCCGGTTGGCCCTTTTGCATTCTTACACGTGGGAAATATCGACCGGGGATTGAATATATCAACGATTATAAACTCTACTATACATGCATAAGCTACCGGAAGGGCACTTTGGGTTTATTGGAACTTCTCCTGTATAGCACAATGCAAAGCGCTGACGATGCTAAGATATCTATCACAAGGCTTCGATAAGTGCCCAAAATGACTGCATCACCGGTGGTTTACAGCCTTGCACTTATCAGAGCGCGGGCAAAAGTGCGCAGACGGGGCACGAGCTGCTGAAGGCTATATGGTTCGCTAGATACCCGATCCCCCTTGTCTCAATCAAACCTTTTATGTGTTATCATAAGTAGCTGAGGCTTTAGTGTGAAAATTTTAGGAAGGTCAAAACGAAGTACCGGTATGATATATCACCAATACCAAACTCTTTAGACAAAAGTTGACATGATCAACTCTGTGGAACTAGCCGCCTTATGATAGCAGCTCTGTTAGAGCGTTTGTATTAATCACCGCCCGAGCTGCTTAGACATCCCCGGGGTTCTCCCTATGCTTCAGCATGCGAAAGCTGGGGCTTGGGGCTGAAAAAAAAAGAGCTTGTTCTGGTGCTTTTATGGGGTATTTCTGGAGTCATTACCACCTAGCGCCCTAAATCCATGTTACATAAACTCTGAACCGGGGAAAATCACGCTTGCCCTGCAATATGCGGTACGGAAACACTCGCAATGCGCCGCGTCTATCCGCTGATCCCCGCGTTTTCTTTCAAATCAAGAGCGGCGAGCAAGGTCGTGCAGGTAGTTTGATCAGACCACATTACCAGCGCACCCACCCAAATCCTCCACTCAGTCACTACAAGCAAAATTCTGGGGAGTGGGCTTGATTGTGAGGCGATGAACTTCCGTGTCCCGTAAATCCAGCATGAGTTGACCCTAGACAAACCGCGACTCGGGCTTGGTTTGAAGAGCCATAGCTGTTAGATTCTGGAGGCCCGTCCCGGAGCCCCGATGACAAAATAGGTCAGCCCGGTGCTGTTATGTGGGATATCTAGTCTACAGCTGCCTCCTATATATCATACCGATATATTCTTTTTGCAAATCCATCATCAGATGCAAAGCGGATGAACTATCATCTGGACTTATCTAAAATGATATGGCTTCGGCACTTGAGTGGTCTTCGTAAGACATTACCCACCGTTAGTGGCGTCCAACGGCGGTTGCAATTTGGGCTTCCAGCTACCAATGCCTTTCATCAAAGCCTTGCAGAAAAATACGGTAGACCACTGAAAAAGAGTTCCAGGGCTATCAATCTCCGCCCCAAGCTGATATCATTCCCCAGGACTTATGATAGAACTCTTGAAATGTACAGTGATAGGTGCCTGTAAAGTGATGGGATAGGACTAGCCCTTGACTTATCGTTCTAGAAGTAACGCCAGTAACGTGGTAAAAACGATGGTTGGTTGCCCACCTCTCGAGGCTACTCTGCGGTATGTAACTGGCTTAAAATTCGTTACCATCGACGTAAAACGTTGTACTTCTTCCAATACTCCACTCACGATCAGCTGAGCTGCTGATATTAGTGTTTTAATAAGTTGTTACCACCATACCGCATTGGGTCGCTTTAATGATCCACTTTATCAAAGGCTTATCATATCTTGGCACTCGGGTACCCCACAAACCCATTACAGTCCAATATCGGTAATACACTAGCGCTGCTTGTCTACGACCTCACCAAAGAGTAAAAAACCCGCATAGATATTCGGATCTTAGGCATGATCCGGAACTTGTCAAAATGCAAATTTCGTGTTATATGCAAAACTAGCGACCCTGTTACTGCGCTGCACAAACCTTTGCTGCGGTCCGTGTCGATTTGTTTGTGTGACGGCATACAGGACGTGTTGTACTGCTACAGTACAGTACTGTACATCATACCCGGCTAGAGGCACAGAGGGTTCAACCCTCTTAAAATCGCAAACTCGATTGTCACTTTTGCTCACAAGAACATAAAGGCTGAGAAATCTTCGGATGGAAACCGAAGAGTATAACATGTACGTGAACCGGGTTCTTAAGCATGAGATCCGCACCGCCCCGGTAGGTGTGTGTGATGTTCAGCTATCGTACTTGGGAAGCCGGCTGCCTAGCTAAAAGAACATCATCTTTTTCTTCCCGGACATTCCATAGTTCTCCCTCGATGCTTTAACTTTAATATATAGGTAATTTCCAGCGACTGAGGGTATGTTTATGCACCAATAAGCCGACGTTCTTTCAGCAGATACTTCACTAGATAGCTATTTTTTATCTCAGAGAAGCGCCCCCCTTGAGGGGGTGGAGAGTGGGGGGCTTATCTTCGGCGTGCTCTTGATGTTCTTGAAATTGTTGGAATACAGTTAGGTAATTCTTGCATTTGCATGCATAGATCTGGGGGATGTCGGTCGATTACCAGGTTCGGAGATGTTTCCTAGCCCTATGTCAATTTTTCTGATGCAGGAACAGGCGGGTCTGTATCACCGCCGGAGCATTCTTCTGTTGTTGGTTCTTTTTCTTTTTTTTCTTTCTTCCCCTTTCTTTTGTAGCGCAGCGGGCTGCAATGATGGGGTTTCTCTTTTGTAGCCTCTGTGATACTCCAAGTCAACTGACATGCGATTACATGTATAGGATGACGTCCAGATATCGCTATACCATAGCACAGCCTCTCCGTCTCTCATACCACCATCCATCATATACAAGGTTCTGTTCAAGATGTGAGTGCACTATCCCCCCCCGCGCGCGTCCCCTCATATTGGGATTCCCGAGAGTGGATAATGCTGCAACCTCGTTACATCCTGTGGCTCAGGCCAAAAGCCTAGAAATTCCCACCAAGTCAAAAAAGAAAAGAGAAGTGGGTGGGAAGTGCCCGAACTTCCTTCACGTTCCTCCCTGACGTTCATGATGACTTAGCCCGTACCATCGGGGCGTCAGGTAGCCTTGAGGGCCCCAATATTGCTGATATTGGGGAAACAAATCACGTTTTCCACTCCGCGAGAGAAGCGCTATTGCCCTATAACTAACTCCTAGAGGAGGTATTTAACTCTACTATATCCCCTTCAAGAGTTCTAGTCTCCCCACAACATCACAGGCAGTCCAGGATTCAGACTCAAGGAAAGAGAGTTGAAGACGTTCGAGATTCAGAGTGCATCTGCCAGTAAACCAAACATCAACAACCCCTTCCACAAGCCCCCCCAACCCCCATTATTCTTATCGTCGTTCCCCTTCCTCTCCTTCTTCCTCTTTCTACGATTACCTCCATTTCTCATCCTCCGGGGAAGACTTAACTATACAAAAACCCGCAACATCCCCAAGAAACACCACTTTCAAAAACAAATACCATCACCATCGCACAATCTCCGTCATTGCTATGCCTAATACAAATACTCCCTGCGACATCTGCCTCAGTCTCGGACGCGGGATTCCTACTCGCGGTACAGACCGCCCCCCAAAATGCTATTGCCCCCAGAACACCAGCAGGGAACGGATTTGGTACTGTCACTTGTGCCAGAACAGGTTATCACCTTCCGGGATGATGCTCGTTAAACTCAATGACCACTGCCAGAACTCCGATTGTCCACACGAGCGATGCCCGGAATGTAGGGTCGAGTGGAGTGGTTAGAGATGGCCCCTAGTGGCTCTATCCTCCCTCCCACCCGGTTGTATGCATTCCTGGGGGTACGGGGGGTTCACAGAGCACGGGGATGATTGGAAGTGTGTTGGTTTACAAGGCTTGGGCGACATCTTCTAAAAGAAGATGAGGGTCAGATAGGAGAAGGGTGAAAAATATAAAAAAAAATATATATACAAAAAAAGGGAGAAAAAGGGAGAAAAGAAAAAAAGAAAAGAAAAGAAAAGGGCGCGGGTTCAAAAATTCTGGGTTTCAATCATAGAGGGGTTCGAATTCTTTTGGTGTTCCGGCAAAATTAGGGTTTCTTTTACACCCGGCGGTTTTTATTCTTGATCTAAATTGTTCACGTGCGAGGGATATCATTTCTTGTTTGAATCTTTGTTTTTGGATTTATGCTTTTTAGTTTACGAAATTGTTAGTCAAGTATTAGCTTATAGAGGAGGGAAGTACCGGGAGTGGGAGAGGGATTTTTTGATTTTGATTTAGTTATTTAGTTGCATTTTGATGGTAGTAATCAATCTATCAATTTTTATTACAGCTGAGCAGTGTTGTGACCATGAACAGAACTTGCTTTCATATCAATTTTGCAATATCAAAGTGGTGAAAGGACAAGTCATAAAGTGTCCGGCATAGCTCTGAACCTCCTATTGGGCAAGTTACAGCATTAGGGCTATTCTTCATTTACCGTAAAATCTCGTATAATCCACTTTCAGATTATCAGCGAAAAGTACCGCATCAGTCCCCCTATAGGCTTAGTTTGACAAGTTGACAGAATTGCGAATACCAGTTAATGAGATCAAACGCACTCAGCAGGCTCAGTCTTTACCGTCTGAGGCAAACACTAATCCTTCTTAAGGTCTTTTGTCTCTGAATACGGAGATTAGAGGGCTACCGGAGATAGTGGATTTATACGAGATTTTACGGTATTTACCATTTCATTTTTAAATTTCTGATTAGGCCTGTGCCAGTGACCTTCAGGACGATGGGTCCCATTTGGAAGACCTTGTGTCATTCGTCTTCTAGTAAATTACAATCTCTTTCCCGGTGGGCGTCGCCAATATCAAGGCAGTAAAAGCACAGGTCATAAAGCATTCAGCACACAGTGATCGGCACATAGTTAGTCCTTGAAGGAAGAAAGTCCTCACTAGCCAGCGCAAGATATGATACCTCCCGAATGCTAGAAGCCTCGGTAATTAATTTTATCACCAGAGGGGAAATCTCCGAGAACCTCGAGTAAGGCCTGGCCCACCCATCTTCTGCCATAGAGGGAAATACCACCATGGTTGATAAGTTAGACACGAACTCAAGGCAGAACAGCAGAGTGATTTGGCATGACGGAATCGATAAAAAGTGATGTGAGGTAAGGTAAATCATGGCTGTGGTTTCCGAGGACTTGATACTCACAACCCCCAAAGCATCAACATAGCTTCGCAAACACATGGAATATAGTAGAATTCCCTAAGCCTCCTTCTTCCTCCTCCTCTTCTCGCCCTCTTGTCAGTTTGATCAAATTCTCCCTTCAAGAAGAATAGCAAGGCGATCAATTTCCAAGCAAACCTCAAAGAAGTGACTCCAATAATTCCCACAAAAAAGAAGTCAAGCTGAAGATCACAGTATTGTACTATTAGGGAGAGATCACGGGAAAAAAGAAAAGAAAAAAAGCCCACAAGAGCGATGCTAAAAAGCATCAAGGTGCGAAATCAAGTAGATGACCGCGGTACTTGGATTTCTAATATTCCAACCAACGCATCATAAGTGGCCTAATATAAGAAACGGTAAATAGAGTCAGTAGGAGCCCATCCAGCCAATCGGTGATTTGTTTTTGGCTTTTGTCAACTGCCTTCTGATCAGACCAGTGACGCCCTACGGTATAGTACATTATGAGGGGGTGGCAAACCAAACCCGACCTGGAAGGATCACACAACACCTCACTTCACCCCCAAATCCCACGGCGATAACTATATTCCCGTATCTGATATGAGACCAAACTAGCGGGGACATTCATATGCGATCATGCTATGGCATGATACAGTAACAACCAGGGAATCGTTACAGACTGTACCCAAGCCGCCGGATTAAAAAATGCTCCGGTCTTGGAGGCGGCGCACCAAAAAGGGAAATGCATCTTCAGTCCGGCAACTAGAGTAATTTCGAGAAGATTAATCTAAAAGGCCTAATTACTGCGCCTGTGTTACCATTGAATAGGTTTTGCTGTTTTTTTTTTTTTTTTCAGACGGTATGACTGATAATACCACTGCATTATATAACAAGCCACAGTTTGACATCGACAGCTCGCTGAACACACCGGCCGGGTATATACTGTACTCAGACCGTTCCGGCCCACCCCGTAAGTTCCGCGGTACGGCCCGTAGGTTGGTTTTTGACAAATACTGGTACCTACCTTGTACGAGCACTGTATCGTATTGTGCGAGTATTGTGGATCGAGTCTCATAAAGTATTGGTTGCGGGTGTGTCTGGGTCGATCCTAGTTAGCTGCTGCAGCTTCTTAGCTGATCACTCAAAAATGTCATCTGAAGATCTACAAAAGTGGAGAGTGAGATGTGAGGCCATAACTGCCGTATCGTAACCTTCTTTTTTTTTTTGATATATATATTTTCTTATTATCCGCTTGATCTTTCCTTGATTTTCCCGGCTCGCCCGAAGCCCTGCTTGTCCTTCCTACGTACCTTACTTTGCGGGGGGGTTGATATACGCGTAAGGTCGCACGAAGTGTCAGACAAAATCCCACGTGTCTCTCCGCACCATAAGATATCACTCGGTATCTCCAGCCCTGGCTTACGGCTTTATGCCTGCCCTGCTGGCTGTAACATATGTAGGCCTTTTATTTTGACAACAGTGCTTACTGTGGCATTTTTTCGTATTTGCTGGCATTTTTATTGGGGAATGAATCAATAAATGCTGTATGCGCGCCGATGTGAGTTGTTGTTGTCCTGCGCCTGCCTTTCATGTGGTTTGAGCCAGGCGTCGGAATTGATAGAGAGCTGGCTAGCTAGCCAGCCAGCTACATATTTCGCCAGCCCTGCCTGTGGGTAGTGAAAGGAGGAAAGTATTGTCATCGATGATTCGGAAGGAAGACGTGGTCGGCTGGTTGTTTGATTGTTTGGCGGTGTAATGTAATATTGCTATAGAATTTGAGGCGGCTACCCGGTACGATACTATGATAATTATCACGGACCTCGGTGACCGGCCGGCCGCTGGTAGGCGGGAAGAGGACAAAATTTGGAGCCCCTTGAAGTGCGATTTTGCTTTCTGCCGACTGTGCTACAGTGCTTGTGATAAGCTTTTTTTTTTTCTTTCAGTTACCGGACCCAAGCATGGTGAGATGGATGTGATGACATGGTACTTCTAGCCTAAAAAACGATGCCTTGCCGATACTCAGATGAGACAGACTGATACCCCGGGAATGAGCTAATCTATGTACCACCTTTTAGTTGACGAACTCTAAGCAGGGCTGCTTTTTTTCTTTTCTTTTCTTTTTTCCTGATTCTGCTCCTCACCACGCCGGGCGTGCGCGGATGATGGACTTTCGAGCTTTCGATAGTAGGATTGATCGTGGCATTCCCGGACATTAGTGGCTTGGTTTTACTTGAGTGCTTACTTACTTACTTACTTGTTTTTTATTTTTATTTTTTGGTATGACTAATTATTCAATGTTTGTCCGGGGGGGGGGTTCTTTCAGCTCAAGGTGGGGTTAAGGTCGTCACTTTTTGGACTATGTCTGGTAATTATACCCTGCTGTAATGTACTACTACAACTACTACGATTAGTAGCGTTTTTCTAATATCAATTATCACGGACTTGGTTTTAAAATTTCAGTAGTTAAGTTATTGTTGACCAACACCGTGGGAATTGGCCAACAATACCTTTATTAATGCTATAATGATTGATAACTCATTGCCCCGGAGACAAGCCCTACTCGCAATACTCCCACCATGCGAGTCTCCGGGGCAAAGTGAGCCTAAGAAAAAGAATGAAAGAAAAAAAGTAAACAAGACAAAGACACCACCCAACCATGACCATATGAAGAAAGAGATCTGTTTTAGTGAGGCAAAGGGAAAAAGAGAAATCTCTACCATTTTAAATGGAAAAAAAAACGAAAGAGAAACATTTAACCATCCACTCCTCTCATTCCGATACCAGCTCCCCCTCAATCATTCCCATGACCTAGCCCCCCGATCCCCCGTCCGGAAACGGCCGGGATATACATAAGGTTGTCTTTAGTTGGGGCCGGCGGAATCGAGCCGGCGCTCCCCGTTGGGCTCAATGGTATGTACCTCACACTCAGGGCATCTAGGGTGGCCGCACTTTAGGCACGCAGGGTATAGATCCACGGATCCCACTGGACCTTCGCCTCTGCAATCCTCGTTGTGACAAATCCAAATGACAGTTGGTGCCCCTGCCGTCACGCTCATGGGCAGAGACCTGCGTTCAGCCTGGTTGGGACCGCTAGTGCTTCGTTGGGAGATTGGAGGTGGTGAGGAGTCCGATTCGTAGACCCACTCCTGAGAGTGGTGAGAGATCGTGGTTTCTGATGAGTAGGTCGGGGATGTTGGTGATCCCATATTGCTACCGACGGGGTTTTGTGCGTAGACTTTTCCAGCAGCTCTGGGAGTATTTCTTCCCTGATTTCTCCGTTGATGGTTAGTTGTCGTTGTTGAAGAGCGCCTACTTGAGGGATGGTCCACGCCTACAGGCAGGAGCCAATCAAATGTAAGATGTTTAAGGTTTCGACTTACCTCACTTCTGTTCCTATCCACGACCCTGGAAGCATGAGAGTTATGAGGGTAGCTGTTGGTACTCATTCTTGATAAAGAGAAGAGTTTGATAATATCCGGGAAGTGCGAGGAGAGGGTGCAATGAATTATCTCGTAGGATTCTCAGTGAGGTAGTTATTTGATGTCGTTGTGGGAATGAAGAGTAGCAGTGGAGTGTGATAGTGGATTGTGAGTTAAGGGAGTTGAGATGATGATTTATACTAGATTCAATTGCCTGGAGCCTCTGTGTATATAGTTAAAGAAAGAGGCCATCGCCTGAGGCTCTTTTTGTGAAGTTTCATCACAGTCAGAAACACTCTCCACTCTCCGCACACACAGTTCTCATCAAATTCGCCTTACTGTACATAAACGGTAGATGTAACGTTGGGGTAGGGTTCTCGTGGGAGCTTGTGGTGAGCGAGCTCCCTCCTCCCCCCCCTCCCACAGTAACACCTAATCTCAAATGGAGAATATTAAGACGCCTCCCGAAAGGGATGGCATAGTTAGGCCTAAGACAATCGCACTACCCCATATTGATTGAGTTCTCGCTCAATGACCCAATGTGTGAAGAGTTCGAGATTCCCACAAAGCTCTTGAATGAGTCCCCTCCCTCTTTCGGTAAGCTGAAGAATGAGCAAATTTGGGAGAAGGTGAAATAGAAGAGAAGGCATCCTATCGAAAGTTAGATATTACACCCACCAATCATCAATGCAATCTCCCTAGTCACAATTATTCCACCACTATTAGCGTCGTAACCTTAGAGACTGTGACCTGACCGAGCCCAAAAACTCCGGAAGGTAGGGCAGGCAGGCATAATCAGGGATCCCGGTAGCGCTTAGGCCCGACCTCCATCTTCAAAGTATATGCTGGGAACAAATGGGCAATATCAGAGTGGGGGGCTCTGGTACTATGTTCCATCGATAGTCTCGGTCCTGTGCGCTCCCTCGTGGAGGGCCGGTTGCTAGGTGAGGCATAGCGGAGCCTTGGTGCTTGATCCAGTACGGCATCCATCGGTACTCGGTATTACTGTTTCATTCCTGGACAAAGGCCGCGCCGTAGACGGCCTCACTGTGATCCTGGGGCATTCCTAACACCTTACCAATAGTTGCTTGTGTCCATGTATTCAATATGTCCCAGGAGGACAATGTGCCCTATGTAGTAGAGATTGTTCCTGAAAGGGGGTAGAGTGAGGTAGAGAGGAATTAACCTTCACAGTAGGCGAGTATCCCATAAGAATCCCTTAGACGAGTCCCCACCTCAGGGCCACCTCTCTTCAAGGGGATGGTAGCCGAACCTAAGAGCATCGTTGCTCTGGTTATTCCTGTCACACATAAAATTCTGGTCGATTAGGGTGCTCAGAAGAATCAAGGCAAGATTTTCACCTCGAATAGTAAGAGTGGTGGTCTCCTTTGTTGATATCTTTCCGAATTTCGAATATTCTGTACAGTGGAAGATACAGATAGATGGAAGAAAGCAGCAGCAACCCTTCGAGTGATACACTTTCAAAAAAGAACGTGCCTTTTGCCAAGACAAAACGTGCGCAGCCTTGTACAGTACAAGGGTAGGAACCCATTAACCGGAACAGACAGGGATATATCTTTAGCTTGTTAACATAAAATAACTGCTCCATAACTTCTTGCCGGACCTTGTGTGCAACCCACGCCCACTGCTCAAGCAGGCATCTACGCTACAACACAGCCCCAATTAAGCAATCCAGCCCGGAAGACAACCTCGAATTCCGCTTATCGGTCCAAAAGGGGAAAGACAAACCCCCGCATCAGTAAAATACTGAAGGAATCTCTCCCAGAAACAGATGCCAGACCCAGAAAATCAATAATTTTGTTTATCATGTATTGTAGAGTAAACGGTGTTCTGAGCACTTAACCTAGTGACTTTCCAACTTGATGTTGAGATACTTCACCGAAAATTCGAAGCCTCGATAGGCGTCACTCTTCAGGGGGTTTTTCTCAAGATCCCGAGCAGGTTATGGAAGCATTAGGCCAACAGTTGTACAAATCCACTAATTTATCACCATGAAAGGCGGATATCCAATAAGCAGGATGTCTAGGAAATCGGCGATATTACCGTTCCTGCATTGCGGCTCTCCAAATATCAGATCAGGGCTCCGAGGGTACTATCGATTCTATCGTCTTCGGTAATCTTTCTTTTAGAACCCAAGAGATCTAGCAAGAGCAAGGATGCAGTGCACACAGCACCATCGGTACCCAAATTCCAGGAACCTTAACCGTAGTATCTAGCTGAACGTGCATCCCTAGGGCTACCGATAGTATCAGCGCCCATCCATCGATAATTTATTAACAGACTCACTGAATGTAATCCAATATTCTAAGTGATACGATTTATCACTCAGGAATTCTGGTATATGATGCGTTGTTCGCTATCGAAGCATTGTGGCGGTATTCACCGCAGTCTCGATATCCCACCTCCCACTTTTGGATGTCAGCCTCAACAACTCGATGAATATTTTCATATCTTTTGGGGTATGGTATGTACAACAATTAAGTTGTCTTCCCAAAAATTAACGGAAAACAGCATTGAGAAACCATAAGACGCGGTGGTGGTGAGGCCTCCAGCCCGCCGACCAAATTTTGCGTAATCTGACCAATTAATTTGTGTAATGTCAATAACACCCCACCCTACTGGTAGTTAAAAGAAAGAGTTAGAATATGAGTAGCTTGTAGAATTTCATTTTTAATTCAATGCTGAACCTACACAAGGTTTAGTGTATAGCATTCTCTGACTGGACAGAAGTGGGAGAAGGCATCATCCGCTGGAAGGTCTCTCACCTATCCTCAACCAGTAACACCCTCTAGAAGACTTTGATCGATCGTGTTCGGTATAGCCTTGGGCTACTGAAGCTTCGGGGATAAACGCTATCCCAAGTTCAATTCCCGTTACCATACGGCTCAGTAGCTTGGAGAAATAGCCCTTTTTCAGCTCCACAGAACTGATATCTCTCAGTCATGAGTGCTGTATTCAAGTAATACTCACAATATATGTTTAATGAACCCAAGGATCTACCCTATTAAATCTACTCGCTTGAATAGATTTTTCTCATGGTTGACTGATATGAGAAGGGAAAGGAAACTTCCTATGTTACCAAAAGTATTAAATCTACTTTACCGTTTTCTGATATGGACCTACTGTAGGTCTTGGTGCCAACTGGTATTATGCAGCAGCTTGATTACATCGAACAGCCCTATTTAATATTGAGGAATTCATATCATTACATGCCGATTCTGGAGGATGGCTCTTATTAGCAAATGAAGGTATTGGTGCCATACCCCATTCTGTCCCCCACTTCCCGATTGAAGTAGCTAAAAATAGAAAGGTTATTTTGGGATCCGAAAAAGACTTGACAAAGAGTGAAACACCGAGTCCCGCTTTCTGGAGTACTGTAAGTCGTACTCTCGGGTCTTCGATAATTCAGTTGTTTCTCTCTGCTTCAGTGAAGCGTAGGTGCACTTGTAACTTACATTTGACATAACAACAACGGCCAAATGTCAAAATTGTGCAACACACTCCAGGAAGCGAGCTACCTGGTACAGAATCGAACCTGTCCAATCGGCAAAATTTGTTCAACTAGTCTAAAGAAATTAACCCACTAGTTAACCTAGGTGCTATGTCCCTATGTACCACCAATTCTCACGCCTTCCTGAGGTGCTATCCAGCAGGAGTCGAGGACATTTATAGCAGGTATAACCTGGCGTTGGAACATAGCAATTGTGTGCCATGTCACACTCTGAGCCTTGTTATATGCAGCATCTGAATACTGTGATGATATTATTGTGTGTCGCCGCCTCGGTGCAAATAAAGCCCAGCAGAATATGGCTAGCCTCGCAAGTGAAAGGAAACGTGTTGGGTCAGCCTCCCGCAGCCACGATCGAAAATCGCAACGTGATAACGTTATGGTACCGCACGGTAGGTACTATTGGAAAGGTGGGAGTTAAACAGCCTCTGGAGTATGAAACCGTCTCACCGCAGTTGTGGTTCAGAATCGGTACTTAAAAGTTTTCATTTCCAGATTAACTTATGCACAGCCTCCACTAGAGTACATGTCCGCCAACAGCAGGAACAGCGAACAAACCCAGTACCCCCTATCCTTATCCCTTCTTCCGTAAAGTTCTCGGATAAAGTTATAAGAAATAAAGAGGAGATAAAGGGGAAAAAGAAAAAAAAAGTCGGTGATATAGAATAGGAGTGTTGGTCTCCTGCGAAAAAGGCTCCAGAAGGTACCACCGAGATATCTCTCTAAGGTTGCCCTGACAAAGACGAGATGGGGTGGGAGTGGGTTTTCCCGTCAATGGATCAAATACCCCATAGACGCGAAAATAATATCCTAATAAGGTTATAATATGGAAGAGTGATATATTTACACAATTAGTTAATTTCCGTTATTACCTCCAAATCACCGACTAGGAGAAGCATCTTACACAGCTCTGGACGAATGTCCATGTACCGTAGAAACTCCTGAAATTCGCTAAGTCCGTCCCAGCATGTGTTAATTCCGGTCCAGTTAGACGGTAGAATTCCACCTTAAGGAGCGTTTCTCATAGGCCAATGTATACCAACGAGCACCAGTCAATCACAATCCATTGTTTACGCCAAAATCGAGCAATACGATATCTTACTGAACCGGAATTAAGACATCCTGGGACGGAGATAGCGAATTTCAGCAGTTTCTACGGTATCGTTAAGCTACATACGCGTGGCTGCGGTGGGTAAAGGGCTCGACAGTGAGTCAACACATCAAGATTTAATAGGGCCTGAAAATGACAGTTACTCTAAGAGGTATCATCCTTACAAGTACATGTTCAGCAGGTGAAGCGCTAAGTCACGCCACTGGAAGTGTCCTACCAAGGCTAAAGATCGTAGAGATAATTGGTAAGCAAAGCCAGGCTGAGAAATAATGTACGGTGTACAGAACTTTGATCACATACCGGTAAGGGTTCTGCACTAAGCGATTAAGTACCGTATTCCAGTTTTGAGATATTAGCACCAATACAATATTACTATACCGATATCAAGTTTCCGGTTTATTGTTACTCGGCTTCGAAAACTGGATTCTACTCGTACGAGTTTAATGTCAAGGCTGCTATATTCAGATACCGTAGACATAATTGATTTACGAGTGCTGTGTCTAACAACCTATGGCATCGTATACTGTACTGTACGGTACTGGAAGTCCTCATTCCGGTACAGTAAGTTAAAAGTACTGGCCTACTTGTAGGGCTATTAACAAATTCCTAGCGTGGGAGCTTTACGGGATGGGGATCCGGATTCAATCACAAAGCTTAATTTCTCTCACGTGACTCAACGTGGATGACCTAAGAATCTTGCCCGAAAGCTGCCCGGATCGCCGTTCACCCTCAACCTCTGACAGCAGCTCTCCCCTTGTTTTACTCCCATCGTCATCACATTCTAGCAACCAAAATTTCAGTAACGGGTTTGGCACACTCATTCCGATTCTCGATTCCCTCCTACACGGCTCGGCCAGCCTGTCACGAAATGGGCAACGGGTGGCTGAAATCTAAGGAAGTCAGGGGGCCGAGCAAACATGCACTCAACCGTTGGGTTTCTTACACGATGCCCGTGATCATGGCGGGTCTTGTGGGGTTTGCAACATGGGTTTTTGTCGCGTTAGTTTGTGGTTAGTCGCTGTCGTGTTTCTCCAAGTTTGTGGAATTACTATTAGGTTGCACGGGATTTCATCTAACCAACTATAACAGTGAACCATCTCTTAATAGGCCAGGGACGAAAGGGGACAGCTATTGCACTTCTAGTCGTTTACTTCATCTTATTTTCACTGATGTCATCGGCATATTTGAGGGTTGTATGGGTTGTCAACTTCAGCCCTGGTTTTGTCACCAAACAGTCAACTGATTTGGAAAACGAGAAATTTATGGGTAGTGTTGAGAGTCAGAGTGATCCGGAGATTGGGCTAGGGGGAGTTCAGGCAGAAGGATGGCGAAGAGAAGAAGAAACGATACAGCCACCAGAACCTGTGACCATTGCGGGGAGGGCTCCGGAAAATGAGACAGAATCCCTCTCCGACGCCCTCCAATCTGGACCTACAAAGGGTACCCCAAGGCCCGGCCTTAGCCCTGAAGCCATCGCTCAGTCCACCAATGATCCTTCCGCTTTTTCACCCCCGGCCTCCTCAAACCCTTTGCTTCGGTCACAAGCCGGACATGGAGTGTTTCCTGAAAATGCACTTGGAAGCCGACCCTATGGCACCTATGGACCGCCTCGCCCCGAAACAAGTGCTGGGTTCCAAAACCTAGATGAATGGTTCAAGCGAGAGGCATTTGTTTGCGAGAACGATGGGCTTCCCCGATGGTGCGATCGTTGCCAGCTCTGGAAACCAGATCGATCGCATCATTGTAGTGAATTACAGAGGTGTGTTTGGAGAATGGATCACTTTTGCCCTTGGTTAGTTTCGTCCCAATTCCGATAGATCCTCTACATCTTTGCATGGCTTGATTTGCTGATTCTAGGGTTGCTTTCAAGGGTTGGCGGAGTTGTTGCCGAGCCCTCGTACAAGTTTTTTTACCAAACAGTTTTTTACGGAGCTCTATATTGTCTTTTCATTATCATATCAATCGCTGTAATTTTCCAGCAGCAAATTAATGATAATGGTGACCAAGACGCTCGATGGGCTGCTTGCTTGGCATTGTAAAATCCCCCCAAGTCGTCTTCACTATTGGATTTACTAATGTATTTTCTTTAGGGCTTGTGTATTCGGCTTATTCTCAGGCGCAATGACAGGTTCAACAACTCAGCTCATTTATCAGAATGTCTCAACAATCGATAGCTTAAATTATAAGACCAAGGTTTATCAACTAGCACTTCATGATCCAAATGCTGCCCAGACACCACCTCCTAGCCAGCAAACATCGGCGGTTATGCCGACCAGGGTATGGCTTCCGCAGGACCCAGGCCCAGGGCAAAGGCAAAGATGTTTTGTTATTGTCAGTACACAACCAGGTGATAATCCCTGGCGGCTTGCCAGTACATTGGAGAATTTTCAGGAAGTATTGGGTTATAGTTTTTGGGATTGGTGGCTACCAATTAAAAGAAGCCCATTAGAGACAAAGAAGAGCGGCGAAGGTTGGTACCGTTGGAATGAGGAGCTTTTGGCCAGGCTCAAACACCAGGCTGGAATCACCCAACTTTCAGGTCAGAGTAATTGAAAACATTGCCAAATTGTTGCAATGGAGGATATCGCCTGAGATATCAGGGAATGGGTAACCACCGGCGCGTATGACTTCTATATCCTTTTTTCTTTTTTCAGGTTCTTGTTTTCGGCGATTGCAACATTATTTTGGAGTGATGGTATTTGGATTAAGAGGCTTGCATTTCCTTTTTTATTCGTTTTCGGGAGTTCTTTTTTTACTCCATAATTCCTTATTGCGATGATTCTTAGTGTCGTATAGAGTCGTGTTTTCTCTATGAGATTAGAGGGATCAGGATGTGGTGAGGGCACAAACACCCCTGGCCCCAGTCTTTCTGTTAGATTGGATGGATGGATGCACATAGCATATACATGCTCCTGGTTGTCAGTGTAGTTTTTAATCTCGAATGTAATATCATGGTTACTGGGTTATCTGTCCGTGTGCAATTTGAACTCATGTGAGTACAAAACCGTATATCACTTGTTCGCACCGCGAACCTAGCTGCTCTGCCACGTGGGGCAATTGTGACTCCTAAGCCGCACCCTATGAGTTTTCTTCCAGGACTCAAGATCATTGGTTGAGGGTACCACCTCTCAAAATGCGGGCCTTCTTCACTCTTACCGTCCAGTCGTAGGCGAGATGCCCGTCGAAACTAACTCATGACAGGCAAGTGTTATCCGACAGCGGCTCAAACAAAATGAAGAAAATCGCTCAGAAACTCAGCCAACAGAAAGTCATGCCCGAGTAAAACGGGGACTAGGAACGGTGGGGCCGCAAGCGTCATGGCGGGTCACTCGCGGAGAAAGGTGTTCAGAAATTGGTTATCGGTGAGAGAGCAAGGTCACGAAGATCTTCTAGGAGGGGGTCGGTGCGTATGTACGACCGAGTGACTCTGAATGTTTTGAGCCCCAAGCCGCTTGGGCTTGCTGGAGACGGAGTGTTTGCAGGACGTTGGGCAGGAGTGAATTTAGGCTTGTTGTGTATTTCCCACTTTGCAGGCTGAGTGAATGGGGGAGATAAGGAGGGCTTCTGGGACTATTGCATTCCTTCCCTTCCTTGCGAACGCCCCCTTTCGGGGCAAATATAGGAGAGGCGCCCATTTTCTGTATATCGTAAGTCAGGCGATTTGTGTATCAAGCTGTCCTGGACCCAGCAAAAAATGGGGGTCAGGACTCAACATACCAACCGTTGATCTTCCCACGGTCGTCCTCAGACGATATGCGGTAGGGCTGTAAGCGTGGTTTTGGCGTGACGCGAATCCTACTCGTCTTATGGGTAAGATTGCGGGGTGTTTTCTGAGGCTAGCCAGTGAAAGCCCAGGGCGGAGCGGCGGTGCAGGAAGGCACACTAGTCGTTGAAATAGGAGTCGCGTGCATGGGCAATGTAAGGGCTGGATTCTGGGCGTCTATCATAAAAGTGCACTTCTGAACATGGATGTATATGGCTCTAGACGATCCTCAACAATTCACATGCTAGAAGGTGGGTTTCACTCAGGGGTGCTTTTTTATTATGAGCACTGTCGGGTTTGATAAGTGGAGTGAGCAAGATTGCCCGACTTGGAGATTTCCTAGGGGAAATCTTTGATGGAGTTGATTCGAAAAGGATGATCTTCCTCCTTCACCGATGCCGTTTATCTGGATTTGTTTTGTTCGTTCGCCTTGATTTTTTTTTTTGATTTTTTGTTGGGTCTCGTGAGGGGTTCGATCTTAGAATTGACCAAGCGCTGTTTGTGTATTGTTATCAGAATTGAGCCAGACCGATGCTCACGTTTTGTGTGAAGTGTGGTGGAATAATCCGCTTCACGATGGTTGGAGACAGAAGATAGAGATGATAAAAGAAAGAGCATTCAGCCAGAGGAGCTCGTGAACGCATGCGGAAGAGCGAGTCATAATCTGTCCACAGGCCAGTAGAGCCAATATGCTACTCAGAATTACTTGTCATAGAGCTCTCACCAGCGATTCATGATAAAAAACGGTCTTTTCACTTCCCACTGATTCCATGTTCCAGAGACGGTTATAGGCCGAGATCCCACTGTGTCTGGGATTAGTTTCACCGCTGATAGAGTATGCCGTTGTGTCGTTCCATGGCTTTCTAACAGAATGGCAGGAGTAAATCTCCCAGCCCCCCATCTCTAACCGCGTCCATCTTAGCGTCCATCTATGATCACTCGGTAACTCTCTCAAGAAACTTACCTGTGATGTTCCTGTCCTTCGTTCACGAAACGGAAAAGTTGTGGTTTGGAAGACAGGTGTGAGACCAGCTCGCATCGCAGGCCTATCCGAACCGCCAGTGAAAACTAGAACTCAACAAAGTAAACTAAGTTGGACCCTTAGTTCCTTTATGTAAAGGTATTGTATTATACTAACTAACTTGGCCTTTGGTGCCTGCTGAGGTGCCTTTGGCCACGCAGGCAAACGTTACATTTCTTCCACATCCACATACTATCTCCCAGGCATGGGCCATTAGTTTTGAAGACATTTCGGATACTTGTAACTTATTGACTTAGACAATGTTCCTAATTCTCCTCCGGCGTGGCCTTTCTTTCCCCGGCTCTCCTGGCGTTTCCTGCCTCCTCTAACAATGTTCAGTTTTGGAAGAAACACTTATATTCCATTCTATCCTTAATTAGCATTTCTATCAGTTTTGTACTGTAGTCCCCCACCTGTGTTTCCAACCGCCTAGTGTCCCTTCCGAAAATAATGTTCTTTGGAAGGCGGCGCTCTACCCGACGGCCGGAAGTTTCCACCAGCACAGGCGCAGCGCCTGTAGTCCCCCGATAGACTGATTTTGTCGCCTGTCGTGGTGGGAGTCCATGAGAAGCTCTTCCGGAGTGCCGAGACTTTTGCATCAGTTCTGCAATTTGAGAGGGCGCTATCAGGGGTCTCGGATGCTTAGAATTACCATAGGTGGGCGCGGGACCTTTGCTCTATTAAAAATAAACAGAGACATCTTTTGGAAGATTCGAGCGATTCTCCCATCATGTACGGTAGCTTTTTAGTCTAATATGTCGTTATTGGTCTCGTACAACAGCTATTATTTAGCTCCAGGTGGTGAATGTTGAATGCCACAGTAGCAGGTAATAGAGAGCAGCTGTAGCGCCCTTGTAATACCCCTAAGATAAATAATGACACACCAATATAGATACAACACCTGGATATCAATTCTCCACATTCTTTTTTCGCATCTGTTATTTAATCATGTTAAAATTTAATGGGGAAATTTAATTAATATATCAAACGGAGCCCGAAGTTTATTTCAGTACCTGGTATGAATCGGGCCAATGAGATCTCACTGCCAAGTTTGAGCAAACCTGTCCCGTGATAACAAGCGGCTCGGGCCGCTCAAGGTTCGGGCCGCTCATGGTTCACGGGTTGGCCCGAGCTTGCTCGACTGGAATCATGTTCATGCACTGTCACTCGTATATTCTTTGGAAAGAGTTATTGAATATTATTTCTGCTTCCTATCTTAAGTTGACTATAGTGCGATTCCGCCCTAATTTTGATATGGCACACTATAACCATCCTTCCCGATCACCTTTGACTTTCGGTCACGATGAAGCATTCGGACATTGGCAAAAGCATTGTGCTTTTAGACCTTCTCAATTGATTCGCCATATCGTGGTATTAGTCTACAGACACATTTCGTTGGGGGCTATATCACTGAATGGATCCGCACTAGAAGGGTGGAAACGGTATACTGTGCAAAGGGTTCTATCTTTCCCGTAGTCTATTCATGTAACCAAGCGCGAATTCTGACAATTTATCAATCCAAGCCCGCCTTACTTTTCCTTCTGTTTTGCGTCTTACTGTTTGCACATCACAAACACTGAGTTATGATTTATAGTCAATCCCCGCCTCCGATGCCCCGTTTCTTCCGAATAATTTGATAAACCCTCCTGTCAGGGTGGAGAGGTTTCCTTTTACACGAGGTTCGGATTTGGGATTCTGATTTTGCAGCCTGAGCTTATGATTTGATGTTTTTCGCTTTTGCCGTTTATATGTTATTTTGGGGGTGATTTGAAGTTTCTTTTGTTATTGATTTTTTTTTTTAGGCTATACGCGCATATCTTAAGGTGCTTGCCATGGATTTTCCTGTATTTTACAAATAAAATCTAATGTATTAAACAGAAAACAAAAAATTCCTCACCGATTCCACATATTCTCATAACTAAACTCCACAAATGAAATGGGTGTGAGGGTTGGTGTTTCCATTCTGGGTATTATTAAAAGAATACTGGATAAAGTTATAGTTACATACCAGCAGATAACGTAAAATCTCTCGTTTGATATATTAGCTCCATTGCTGTAATTTAATCTAGTGTTCGGCACCAGGATTCTCGCAGGGAGTCAGGAGTTAGCAGTGGTGTTCTTTTCCTCGTAAGGGGACTGGCCTCGTGATCCTCAGGGATCGTGGGGTTGGCCTCGAGGGTGGCTGCGAGGACAGTAGTATACTGTTATAGGCTTATAGCTGGTATGAATACCAGTGGGTAGTCAACCCCTTTTGTTAAAAAATCCCTTGTAGGATTGTAGGGCTCTATGATAGAAAAGGGGAGAAATTTTACCTCAATCCACGATCAGAAGTATGTTTTGGAAAAAAAGTGGATCTGAAGTGCTCAAATCTCACTGTCATGCTTCACTATCTTTTACTCGATGCACTACTGCATCAACCATCACTCTTTCTTTTTCCTGCTAAACATCTGTGGCCAAGAAATACCGGAGTTCCCTCGCTCCGTAGACACCTGAACTCATTGTCCTCGCCTCGCGCCTAGAAGTAATTTAATCACCCAGCTTGATAAATTGTTTTCAACTAACATACTATGTAAGTTCTATCCCAATGAGAAAGCAGATAACACAACCAGGGCATACAATGTTGACTACGTAATATTTTTGGCATGGCCCAGTGGCCAAAGATTACTTAGAGGTTAGGTATAACTTACCAGTCATCAAGGAAGTTTGAACACATTATAAAACTCAGCATAGCTGGAAATTTATTATCGTTCCTGAAGAGGTAGTCTCAGGACATTCTCTAGCTCAAATTTATAGTTGCCAGCTCAGTAAACATTACAAATCCCTGAAAACCTGAGTTTAGTTACCAAATTACCTGCTCGCACTCTCTGACAAGTTCTACCCCTCCTTACGGCTTCACTGAAAGCACATATAGCTCCTTTCCAATAGAATACGATAACAAAATTTAGTGAATACAAGCACAAAATTATATCCAGAAATCCGGATAGCTTTCACTTGACCACTACTATATCCAGGCAGACCAAGACCAGGATTACAGCCACTTCCTAGCTGCTGCTATGATACCTAGCGACATTAGATCCATGGCCTGGTTAGCAGATCCGCATTCCGGCCATTCAGGCCATGTTTCTGAAGGGCTAGCTCAGTCCGGCAAAGATTATCTGTGGCCACTCAATCCTAACGTTGGCCAGAACCACGGGGTCATATCTAAAGCAACCCAGGAAACCCCGCGAGGATGCCCAGGTCATCTGCAGATATCTAAGCACGGCGAGCTGTATTTTCCTCATTTATCACTCATAATGAAAAGTAGAGCAATTGGTCACAGTTAGCAATGACTTCTCATAAAAAGTAAACATAAAAGGACACAATTTCCTCGCTCGGGCTCTTGTGCTTGTGGGTCACTGAGGCCGAGCTATGTTTGAGTTCTG
Organism: Choiromyces venosus 120613-1; assembly: GCA_003788595.2. Classification (NCBI taxonomy): domain Eukaryota; kingdom Fungi; phylum Ascomycota; class Pezizomycetes; order Pezizales; family Tuberaceae; genus Choiromyces; species Choiromyces venosus. Next base: position 40,359 of record ML120354.1, read on the forward strand.
AAAGCTGCTTCTCAGTAGTTGTCCCGGCCTTCACAGGAAAAGGAAAAAAGACATTAATCCAGCTGTCCCTAAAGCCGGATGGTCTATGGAAAAGTGACCCACTTTGTGAATGACATAGTTGCTGGACCGACCGCTTGGTGTCTGGGATGGAGCAAATACATTCCAGCATACATTACCGTCTGGATGTCGCCGCTCGATCCAACCCCACACGATCTATCCGAAAATCCAGTCAAGGCTCGAGTGAAACCACCTAGGCCCAGGATAATTGGCACGTGGGAAGAGGGGGCTCGACCCAAACTCATCAACCAGCTCAGCTCGTGGCTGGGGTTCCCTAGGGGGCCGCCGAAAAAAAGCGTTACATATTATATACTGTAACTTCCCGTCTTCTTCAAACCTCCCATGAATCCTCCATCAATGATCAGCGAACTCTTGCAACGCTTCCATGTTCTTAGGGAGGATTAACATACAGGACCTTTTTGGGCTATAGAAAACTTTATCTTCCGCAGTGTGAGAAACAACTACGGAGAGTTCATGTACCTTCTCTATGTATTAGGGATCTCATCTTGGTACAGCAAAAACCTCAAGAATAATATCCTCTAACTTAAGCCCTTCACACAATAGTCTTCACACTCTTATAGCCCGCGGACTAAGTTTCCGGGAGCTAAACCCACTTATTCCACTGATACTCCGGGCTTCTTTGTTTACAATTAGGTTATGTCCCGGGGATCTCTCAAGCTTTTGTGGCCGGTAGGGCCACAGTATCCAAACATGGTATGAAAACACCTATGCTAAAAGTTAGGAAGCAATAGGAACAAGAGCCGGACAGTACTATAAGTACCCACAAAACCTATGACATCTCCAATTGACTGACACGAGATAATGAGGATGGAAAGATATCAAAACCGCGTCTGAATCCGAAACCACCCGCGAATGTCTGCATAGCTGCACCCCGCATGCGCTACAGGAACCGAGTATTCACCCCTACGAGCACTCAATAATTTCTTAGCTACTGGAATTCTGCTCAGTGGGACTATTCAAAACCGCGATGCATAACCTTATACCGCATATCACAAAGACCACTCAACTTGCACGTAATTTCCTGAATGACGTATTCGCTCTCAGGAATCTCATCTCACAAAATGCTCCCCCGATATGCAATTGATGCGCTGTCTTTCTGGGAGGCTATGCATGCAGCTCAGATTGAGTTTTTTCCTTATGGGTATGCGGTGTGGGGGTTGTCGCATAATCACAGAATTGAGCAATTGAACAATGGCGTGGAGATTCTGGAAGATCGAACTACCACGCGTAATAAGTAGCCCAAAAACTAAGTTTGGGAAAATGGATCACCCTGCACAAGCTATCATCCCCGTCTGACGGCTCTCTCTCTTGCGATCACACTCTTAACACCCCCTCTCTGAATCCAACCAGGGTAAGCATTTCGAGTGATTGACTATGATTCGGACTAAAAAGGTCGGATGCCGTATGACGTGTTAGCCTTGATGGCACCGACCGGACGGCAATATGATATGAGATCCTTATGGACACAATCTGTGCTTCCCCGCAAACACGAGGGAATTACCTGTGCCTTCCTGCAGCTTTTATGGGGTTCAGGGGACTGCAGTCGTCTTTGCAATGGGTACCGGTATCTGGGGGTCACCATGCAGAATTCTGTATAGACAGCCAATTGCGGTGTTCAAAGTATCCTCAAGTAAATCTACCGGTCAGGAATCATCACTCGGAATATTCTGAAAAGAATCAAGATTGATTACTTTGAGTAGGGTTCTCTTCGCTGGATTCCTGAGCGTCTCACTCGCGATACTCGGCGGTAACCCCTCTCGGCTTACTTTGTTTGGAGGATTACTGGTTTATTTTAATCATTGAGAAATGCTCAACTGCCAACGCAGAAGTTGTGGTCAATATTCAAATTACTGGCTGCTGCCTCTGTGTCAATGGTCCAAAGAACGAAGAATGAATTGGTGCAGTAAAAGCTAGGATTGAATCCAACCAAAATTTCCATTCAATCACATGGCGTAGAAGATTGAAAAAGTTACGATTCTTCATTCCATATATCGTGCTGGCTCGATTTGTACTTAGTGGGCTAATACTCGTACCACGCATTCCGCGAGAAGGCACCGGCAGTTGCAAACAGAATACAAGTTTTCGCGCCATATGTTATCTTGAATTTCTAGAAACCGAAAGCTGTGATTGGAAGGTGAGAATTATATTACGGTGTAAAATTTTAATGTTGTTCAAAGCATCACAAGTATTCCAGGACGGACTAAATCCAAGCGTCCCCGGAGAAATGCTTGTGTGCGGTAGAGGGCTACAATTCCACGACCTCCGGCCCTGTCTTTAAGTTTGGTCGGTGATACAGTGGGACTGACTTACATATCATAGCTAAATCCGGTGTATTAGCTTTGGTAGCTGCCGACACTGCTTAAATGAATTTACTCTCCCGATATCCTCGCAAAGTTCGTGTCCGCCATTTATCGCTCGCATGAAGGCAAGGGAGGAGGGAACTGCCAGTGAGGCTCTTTTGCCCCCATTATCCCCAATGAGCATCGCACAGCACTCCTTGTCGCTGTGCAGTACCTTCTCCGAAAAAGGCCACCCAAGCACGAACCGGCATTATTTTCCCGCATGAATATGAAGGGTGCGAGTACATTCAGGCCTAAATCTGGGCTCACATCAACACCGTACACACTCATGTTAGAGCAGCGACCGGCATTATTGTGTCTAATTTTCGGAAGAGATGGATGTTGAATTGTCTTGGCATAAATGAATCCACATTTTTTTATTTTTTGGTGTACCAATTGGGGGCCGGCCAATAGCGTTGCCGTAGAAGTTATTTATTCGACAATATGCTCGCCAGGAGCTCAAATAAGCCAGGATTCCAACCAGCGAGCACTCATGTGTGGCAGGCTGCGATGAGCAAATCGGGAGCGCGCTAAGTTACCTAGAGCCTCGCCGCTTTTACTTGACTCAATAACCCCTCACGTCCATGATGAGCATCCTGAGATAGTTCGGGCTAGGGCCTTCGGGATACATGAACCACTTGAATAAGCTCCCTTTATTTGGGACTAGGAAGGGAGTGGCCAGCCGCAATTAAATTTGCTTGCATATCGGTTACCCATACAAGCAAAACTTAGGTTGATGTTAGTGATGGGATTATAGCCTGTTTAGCCATAGAATACCAGACCCTCGATGTACCAGATTAGTAGTATGGTTTGACTAGATTACACGATGTATGTATGAGTTTGGCTGACTTAAGTGGAAGCTTCATATTACATGTCCCCCAAAGCATATCTATCCTAGTACAGGCACCTTCTCTCATTCCTTCTTCTACAAGAGTAAGAGGTTCAAAGAAGGAACCTAAAACATTCTTTCAAGGAAAGTCCCAGACTACCCCGCAAGAGCCGGCAAATTGAAAACTATGGAACAGTCCGTCTGTACTGTACGAATAGGTGTGAGTTAGCATCTGATTATCCTCCACGTGATATGATTTGAGCCTCTTCTGCTTTCAGCTCTTTTGGGGGGGGGGGGGGGTGAAAGTTGTGCTGTAGCAGCGAAATATCATAATATAACCCCTCATTCCTCAGCCTTGGGGAACCCAGAAATTGGTTGCAGTCATCACCTTCTACGCTCTCTTCATCTCTCCCAGTATTTTCCTTTTGAACCCTTTTTTATTTTTATTACCTATCTCCTGATAGTCGTGCCTGTAAATCTTGAGAGTTTTTTCTTTTCTTTTCCGAGGGAATCTGCTTCATTCCACTCCATCACCTTTCCCCATCATTTGAGGGAAAGCAAATCATACCCGCTCAACCAGCCCCTTCCCCTCTCCCTGGGAAATACCGGTACTTGCGCTGCCCCACCCCCCCTCTTTCCCCCCCAGCCGTTTAAAAGCGTCGGTGTCTTTCCAAACGTTCTTCACGGTAGTGCACTCCCCTTTCCCCTATTTACACTCCAGTTCCGAAATGACAACATACGGTGGCGGCGGATATTCAAGTTATGGAACATATGACGATAGATCGTCGAGAACGGAGATGCTCCCTTTCTTCGTACCTGGGGATGGCATAAAACGACAAGTAATTCAGACCGATTTGCCTCGGTACCTAGGAAATAATGCCTATTCGAGACCGGGGAAGAATCAGGTATATAGTTTCTATCTACTGCGTTTAATATGCCCAGTTGACTAACTTATTGTTACTTTTAGGGGGTAGATGGTTTTTGGTACACCGCTTATAGGCCTCTAACAGATGTATGAAATACTCGCTCTAGTCATTTAAACAAGATCTATACATATCTAACCGTATCCTGCATAGGCCCAGATTCAGTCGCTGAAGGTAGACTCCCAAAGGTGGAGCAATGAGCGTGAGCTCATGTCCCACCGTCACCCAGGACGTGATCTGCCAGGTAAGCTTTTCTCGCCCCTCTAGTTTTTTATATTCAGACATACCATTTTCTCGAATTAGAAGATTTTGATTTTCTGGGACAGGTTATGAACGATCTGCTACGTTCAGAGATAGTCTACGGACCAACCCAGAAGGGAATAATCCTGAACAACAATACTCTTACCCCCCCCCTCAGGGTTCAACCTCAGCGTCCACATCTTTTCACTACGGTGGAACAGCGCCTGGTTACCATCCTTCCTCTTCCACCTATAATCCACAACAAGCTCCGTCGGTTCCTGCAATACAGCCTGCTCCGCCTGGTGGCCGTGGCCGCTATGAGTATATGCCCCCGCCAGATAACCGACCATGGTACGATAATGAGACAAACCAATACGTACCGCCCTTCAATCCCCCAGAAAATGTATCTGCCACGATACCTAGGTCGTCGGCCGCTCAAAACGACCCCCAACCTGGTACGTCAGAAGAAGCTGATATGCCCTACCGTCGTCCAATGGAACCTAATACTGGCCCGGAACCAACAGGTTACTATGGATCACAATCCTCCTATTACTCACGAGGAGGTTAGGACCTCTGAAGAAACTTGACAAGCCACCAGGTGTTTTTTTTTATCGGACCCAAAGGCCTTTGGGCAAGCAAGAGTTACATACCCAAGTTGACAATTTCCATGATTCTACTCAGCCATCTTTGAGGGGCTACCTTCATTTTTATAACCCTACTACTTTCTTTCACTTTTTCTTTATCCCTACCTGATATGACTGGGTAGGGAGTATTTGCTTTTATTCACCAATTTTCTGGCGGCGCCGGATTTTCCACCGCAGTGAACTTGTTTCCTCTTGCTCCAAGCGGATTATATCACTGGATGTCCGGACCCGGGTTTGCCTGAGGAGAAGTTTTACCATGGATGCCATTCCCGGATCGGCTATCCTTGGAATATAGGTCCCCCACCCCGGAACCGTCTATGGAGCCTAGGATGCCCTGAAATCTCTTTGCCAGGCTATTTTGGATATCTGGTTGGTCTACTCTCGTTTGGCCAGTCTTTTTTTCTGGGTGAAGGACTTAACGTCCCTCAGCCATTTCGTTCTTTTGCTACTTCTCAGGGTACCAATTCGTGGGTACTTTGTTGATAAGTTGTGAAGAGGTTATGTACGACGAAGCGGATGAAACCGGGAGATTATGCACGGTGGAGCAAATGAAGCCAGCCTTCTTCAGAACTTTTTTTTGAAGAAAAGATAAGTCGTGGACAGGTCGTGGATATGGACTTGTGTTTTCTTTTATACGAGATATATCCTCTTTTTTTAGGCTCCCGAGGTTTCCATTGGGTTTTTTCTCTGTTTTACTTTTTTGGGACGGCCACTTTGTTCCGGACTTTACTCCCATCCGTTGGAGGAAAGGGATCACGTATCACGCAGGTTTCAATGAAAGATCAAGTCACCAGCTGTATTTAAACTAGGATATTTTGGCACCTTGTTTCTTTTTTTTTTCCCCTCATTTCGTCGTCCATGGTTTCGGGTCAGGCCTTTATTACTGTCATCAATCATCATCATCTTGTCTTATGAAATGGTTTTTTATAACCTGTACTTTTTATCTCAATTTCTTTCAATTTCTTTCCGTTTTCTTTTTTTGGAAATTTCTCAAACTTGTGGTTTTGTATGTTTCAAATATAACTCACCTGCTGTGTGGTGGTGGTGGCTTCTCTTGTTTTTATTCTTGCTTGGACCGGATGTGCGCTTCCACCCGTTTTGCTCACTCACCTACATTTCTGCTGCCTGTCCCGCCTGCTTGCTCACTCTCCTGCCTTTCTGTTGCGTGTTCCGCTTGCTCACTCACCTGCTTTCCTGCTACCTGCTTGCTTGCGCGCGTTCCTGCTGCCTGCCTGCATATAGTACCTAGACCGGGAGCGGGGAGGGGAAGGGGAGGAGCGGTCGAGGGGATCTTTACCACCGGGTACTTCCATATCCACCAGAGAGAAAGACCGAAAGAAAGGAAGGAAGGAAGGAAGAAACCCCTGGAACCCAGTACCATAACTTAGACTAATTGCTTGTTATTGTTTTTTTCGTTTGTTTGTTTTCCAACCCATTTTATATATGATAATAAAGTAGTATGATGATAGTAGCCTTCCATACCATACCATACCATATCATACTTTACCAAACATACATACATACGTGCATACATACATACATACAATAATTACCCCAGAAAGAAAAGCAAGAAAACAAAAGGAAAGAAAAAATCAAATTCGTTGAAAAAAGGTTACATGTAATAAATCCTGTCCTGTTCTGTCCTGCCTTATAACCCGAATCCGTCCAGTCCATGAAACCGTGTTTGAATGAAAAATGGAAATGGAAGAAAAGGGAAGAAAGGGAAGAAGGAAAAGAAGGAAGGAAATGAAAAACCAAGGTTTGCCCAGCTAGCCACGCGCATGCAATTGAAGGAGTAGGAAAGGGAATGAAAGAAAGAAAATGAAAGGGAAAGAAAGAATGGTGAGAGAAGGAGAAGAAGAAATTGTTTGACGGTGTGAGGTTGAATTGGGTTCAGCTTTGACTACTAAGTAAGTCTTAGTAGACGGTAGTAGGGAGAAGGATGAGTGAGTGAGTGAATGAACGCTTGTTGGAGTTGTAATGTTTAGTTCAGTTATAACTTGTGAATCGGAGAGTGAGGAGTAAAAAGTGGGGAAAAAAAAAGTGGAGATACTGTATCTGGTTGAGTGAACGGCGTTCAAAGTTAGGAATGAAGGGAGGAAGGGAAGTACAGTAAGCAAAGTATGATAGATAAATTCATCCAACCCAAAGCGAAAAAAGTAAAAAGTAAAAAGTAAAAAGTAAAAAAAAAAGTAAAGGCGCGAAGAGCGAAAGTGACAAAGGTTAAGAAATGTATCAAAAAAAACTCCCAAAGGAAAAGACAAAAAAGTAAAGGAAAAGAAGCCTCTCAAGAACTACTGACTACCACTAACTACGGTATCAACTACCAATTCCCATCATCCTCATCCCCATCCTCTTCCTGACCCTGACTATTCCCCCCACCACCAGGCCCACCACCGCCTCCTGGCCCACCGCCTCCCGGTCCACCGACACCACCACCCCGCCTCTTCCCACCCTTCCTCCGCTCGACAATCATCTTACTCAGTCCGTCCAGGCTCTTCGCGCCACGCATAGCCTCCACCTCCTCTACAGCGCGCCAAGCGTCCATGCCGGCCGCGATGCGCTTCGTGATCTCCTCGATGATGACCTTGCGCCGGGAGTAGAACTTGCGCTCGGCCTGGCTGGTGCGCCACTTCGGCCCGTACCGGGCCTCCAGCGACTCGACGGAGGGTGCGACGCCGATGCCATTCTTCCACTCCTGCCACAGTCCCACGACCGTAGAGAGGGTCCGGGACATCTTGTAGACTGGGATGGAACCGCCGCCTCCGCCTCCTCCACCGACGACGCCGACGATGCTGGGCGGGAGGGAGGTGGTGGAGGTATTGGAGGTTGAGGCGGTTAGCTGTGGGGGTTGGGATTGTTGTTGGGATTGGGATTGAGAGGGCTGGGTTTGTGGTTGGGGCTGGGATTGGGATTGCGAGGGTTGGGGTTGTTGGGATTGGGAGGATTGTTGTTGTTGCTGTTGGGGTGGGAAGGATAGGGCTGCGATGGCTTGTAGCGGCGACTCGCTAGCGTTGCTTGCGTTCGAGGTTGAGGAGGACTGGTTGTGGTGGCGGTGGTGGTGATGGTGAATGGGAGGGCTATAGGGTGTTGGCGGGTTCTGGCTGTTAGGGTTTAGGCTGCTGAAGGTTGGGCTGTGATTGCTCATGTTCGAGCTCGCCGTGTTGAGGGCTGGGGGGCCTCCATTGCTGTTCCCATTGATGCCGTTGAGCCCGCTGAGCCCATTCACTGCTACCGGGGTTTGGGAACTTGGGGGTGTCGGGGTGTCGTCGAATGTGACGATCAGGTGGACATTGTCCTTCAGGAAATGCTTTATCAAGGGTTTTATGATTGTGTCGCCGCGGTGGGTCTTGAGCTTCGGGGTGCTATGCGAGGGTTTGGAGAATAGATCTCGGAGTAGGGTCACTAATGTCTGGTTTTGTTAAAAAATAAAAAAAAGATGTTAGCGTGTCGATCGGGTTTGAGCTAAATTGTAATGGCGATGATGATGACTAGTGATAATCATGATGGGGAAAGAGCGAGTAGAATATATATAACATTAGAGCAATGATAGTAAACTTACATCCCAATTCTGCACCGCTGCTAACGGTAGGGCAAATGTTTCTGATGAGCCCTGTTCTTGAACCCTCATAAATGGTACACTGGAACTACTAGCTACAGGTGGCGGGGGTTGCTGCTGCTGCTGTTGTTGTTGTTGTTGTTGTTGTTGCTGTTGCTGTTGCTGTTGGAGCGTCTGCTGTTGAGGCTGCTGCTCCTTGACCCTATGCAGCGAGAGCGGCGGCGGAGGTGGAGCAACATTAACTGGAGGAGGTAATCTAGGAGTTAGCGAAAGATTCGAGGCTGAAGTCCTCTGACGTTTCTGGGGTCGCTCAATATCTTCTCCCGCTGCAGCAGGCGACGAGGAGGAAGATGATGGTGCCGATGGTGCCGTTGGTAGAAATGGCATGGCGGGTGAGGAACTGTTGTTTGGCGCGTTGTTTCTGTGGAGGAGTTGCTGCTGGTGTTGTTGTGTCTGGAGGTGGGGGGGTATGTGGTTATTGTGGGTGTGATGGTAGTGCCCGTGAGGGTGCTGCCCAGAGGAAGACATTTTTTTTACCGTATGTACGTTCTTGTATGGGGCGCGGGGGGACTAAAGTTTGACCGCGGAGAGGAGGGGAGGGAGGTAAGGTGGTGGTGGGGGGGTTGATGAGGTCGGGGCGTTGAGACTGACCGTGACGGGCGGCGACGGAGACGGTGAGTTAGTATGTCGTGGGTTTGGTAAGGTAGGGTGGATGACGGTATATCGTTTATGGTGGTGGTAGGTAGGTAGTGGTACGGTAGGAAAGGTCTGGGTGATAGAGCGGAGGTGATTGTAGTTGTGATGTGAGTACCGGTAGCTACACCACGGCGTGTATGTGATAACACTGGCAGTACAGTACGGAATGGTAGTTGTGTTCCCCCTCTTCGCAGCGGCAATAATAAGCAGCGGTACAGCTACCAACAAGGCAGAACGACCTTTCTCTTCCCCCTGCACAGTCTGTACAATATATATCGTGAACGACAATAAGGAATAAAAGGAAAAAGAGTAGAGGAGTTAGTTAAGAAGTGATACTACAGCTGTCACTGTATTCTCTCTCTCTTTCTCTACCAATATTTCCTCTCTCTCTTGCTCACCTTTCACACACTCTCCTTCTCTCTTCAAATCTCCCTCGTTCTTCCTTTCTCCTCAAGTCTAAAGTGGGGCAACAAGAGAGACACACGCAACGTAACTCGCTCACTTGGCTCACCACTCGCTCACACAGATCAGATCAGATCAGATCAAGCAAGCGGACACACCGACAGAATAGACGGGAAAAAAATCAAAAAAAGGACTACTGAGAGAGCCAGGATGCCCTCTAAAAGCGGAGTCGAGAAGTAACAAGTGATCGAGGTGACTGAGAGGACTGACCCAGGGCGATCGCCTACAGCTTTCTTGGCAAAAAAAGAGAAAAAGAAAAAAGAAAAGAAAAAAAAAGCGATGGAGCCGGGTTATGTAAGAAAACGAATGGGAAAAAAGAGAAAAAAGCAACAATAACTGACGCCAGTGGCTGTCAAGTGACCCTTTGCACTTTGCTCTCTCTCTCCTCTCAACCAAAGCAGCAAGCACGCACTGAATGTGAGTGAGTGGGAGAGGGAAAATGGGTGAATGAGAGAGAATATGGCTGGCAAGCGGGGGGGCGGAACCAAACCGATGGGAAAGGGTAAAAAAAAAAAAAAAGTTTAAAAATCCCCCGTGTAAAAACAAAATAATTATCAATAAAATGGAAATCGTTCACAAAGGGGACAAGGGAAAATCGAAAAGTTGGGAAAATGGAGGAAACATCCACCTATTATCATTATTATTTGTACCAGCAATAAACCTAATTACCATAATCCATGATGATCCGGGAACACCAAGGCAAAAAAGTAAGTAAAATACATTATATATTTGTTAGAAAAAAAACATTTTGGGAGTGGATAATGATCTCCAATTAGCGTGTTCATCACTCTTTTTCTTCTTTTCACCATACCGTATACTGTACTGTACTCGCACAGGTGGTGGTTTCCTACGTAGCGATTTTTTGGTGGTTGTAGAAAATCAAAAAGTCACTGACCAAAGTCAAACTGTATTCTGCCCCCTTCACTCCGTCTCCCGCGTCAAGGATTTCATGGGAGGGATCTCCGTTCATAAAAAACGTGCCCTGTCCCGGGTCCGGGACCCGTCCTTGCCGATCGAAATATGGATGAGTATAGTACGGGCACAGCAACAGCACAGTGGAGTAAGCAGAACAGAGCAGCTCAACATGGCATTATGTTACGGGCATGCTTATGCTTGCTTGCTTGCTCACGGACTACAGGGCGAGTATCGTACAGCGCAGCACAGCACAGCACAAGCTTAACTTATTTGTGCATCGTTACTCCCGCCGTAGGATAATCCACGTCTCGGGGAAATGGACGAGGGCCAGGCAGAAGAAGGTAAGGAAAGGAAAAAAACGAAGGAGAAGCAAAAAAAAAAAGACCGAGCAAGACCTGCTTCGTGCTGTAATAACTTAACTCGATTCCGTGTTCGAGTGATGGTCCGTGAATATGCCAGTGTCCGGATGGAAACTAAAAGATGTATGATAGGAACGTTTATGGTAGTATTTCCCCTACCAGAAACTCTCTCATTCTTTTCCGAGAATTGGAAAATTTGGGAGAAAATTTGGGATCGGAATTTTGCTAAACAAATTTTCGATCTATCCTTAGGCCACCCAGGTTGAAAAAAAAAAAAAACTCGCTTAATCCACCTCCTCCCAAAAACCTTTCCAAAAATCCACACAGGCACACTCGACACAATAACTCAAACCCAAGAAAACCGTGACGTCCCTTCACTACGGCACTCAAAAAAGCACACCCCGTGCTAGGAGCATGGGAACATTTCCTCCACAACCAATTGGTCAACCAAGTTAACAACTCTTTACAAAAATACGAGCAAAACAGATCAAACGTTCGCTTCCACCCCCTCCTCATACTTACCCCCTGCTAGCTAGCTAGCTATATACCTAGCTACGATACCTCACTGCAAGGCCCCACGAGACCCCGAGCGAAATAGAGTAAGTCCAAGTCAAGTTTAAACTCCCCAGTGCTATGCTGCGCATAATGCGTGAGTTGAGTGAGTTTAGTGAGTGAGCGTAGGAATGGATAGACCAATGGATGATCTACGCTCGGATACATACTCGTATAGCGGGCTTTCTGTCTGTCTGTGACGTCGCATCGCGTCGGTGTTTAAAGTTGACTTCTTTTTTTTTTTTTTTGCTACTGTAGTCTTTCGGACTTGTGAGATTCGGGCTTGACTTGCTACAGTATTGGATGCGGGGATTAGATTAGAGTCCTTTCTTTCTTTTCTTTCTTTCTGGAAGGGGTAAGAATAATAAGGCAAAACAAAACAAACAAAACAAGAAGGGAGGTCTTGTTTAACTTAAAAAGTTAAGTTATTGCTTTACTAATAGTAAATTTTTTTTTATCTGGGTTCTGAAGGTTTTTGGTAGTTAGTAAGAAGTTATTGTGATACGATACTTAGACTGGTGTTGTCCCAGACAGACAGTCAAGACAAGACAAGACGGACAAGGCAAGGCAAGGCAAGACATACCTACGGTACACTACCTAAAGCTTAACATAACATAACCAACAGACATGGTATTGTAAAGAACCAAACCTAACCAAAACTGCTCATCACATCTGAATTCAACACTCCTTCCATCAATTTTCTCTAAGACAGAAAAAAAAACCTGACTCCTCTCCCCTTCCCTCGCATTACGGTAACTTTACTTTAAATTCTTCCTGTACTTGCCATTTCCGTCCACCACCACTGTACTCTACAATACTCTACAATAGTTACAAGTAACCCCCCCCCTCCTCTCTAACTTATTCCCCAGCCTCTACGCACCACCCTCCATCCATCCATCCTGTCTGCCTGTCTATCCGGGATGATCATCAAGACAAATCCGGCAACCTTCCAGTCTCTTCTTCCTTCTCTCAGAAGCAGACAGCCCTGCAGGACAGTGCATGCAGCGGATCTCCCGAAGGAAGGACCCAATTCGGGTACTCGCAACCGATCTCCGAAAATAAAAAGTGGGAGTGAGATCAACTCCGAGTTTTTATTTTGTTTTTGGAGTTCTAGACTGAGGATTGAGGGGCGGTTTTTTGTATGTTTGGAAGGTTGTGGTTGATCGGTTGGTTGGTAGTATTGGGCGGGGGTCGGTGGAGAGGAAGGAATGAAGGAGGGGAGGAAGGGAGGAAAGGTAATGGGAAAATATACATTACTATCTCCTAAGGCCTACTGAAATGTGCCGCTCCTTCATCTTCATCTTCACCTCACCCCCCTTCTTCTTTCTCCTGCAAACTTCACTATTATACAAAAATCCAATACCGTACTCATCACAACCGTGTGGGAGGGGAGTATGGTCCTCTGAGGTCTGTTCGCGTTGGCATAATTAGGCACAATAGCGAGGTTTCTTGCTTTGTGTAAGTTATATCTCCGCATTCGCTATACCATAGATTGCTATTCCGACATACCATGTTAAGTTTTGTCTGCTTGCTTGCTTATTTAGCTACCTGAGCCATTTAGCAAAGCTCCTAGAAGAAGGGAGGGATTCCTACCCTTCCGTAACCAAAGCTCAAGCCATCGACCATTCCACCATTTTAATTTTTTTTTAAAAGAAGTAAAAACTTCCACACGGAGATGCAGAAACTGTACGATAAGTTAGAAGATAGAGCGCGTATGATTCTTGGGTGGTAGGTTTTCAGTTTGGTACTTGACCACAGCTGGATTTGTTCACGCACGGGGTGTCACTCGGTGGTGCTGTATCTACGTTGGGAATTTCCTAGAGGAGGAGAGGAGGAGGGAGGTTGTCTGGTGTGTGGGAACGGGAGTATGGTAAGATGGTAAGTCCCGACGTGATAGAAGATAATGGGAAAAATGTGTATCATGAGAGGAGAAATGAACGAAGAGGCGTTAACTGAGATGACTATTTGGACTTTTAAATATATTTCATATCTATCTTAGCTTAAAGTACCGTATGAGTAAGGGAAGATTGGGAACTTTCGCTAGTAGGTGGTAAAAGACCATTTTAGAAAGTTTTTATCTATTAAAGGGAGGAAGTAAATTAAGACCTCTAGAAAATCACCTATTATAGATGGGCCACACTGGTCTCAATATCCCCAGTGGGTCTTCGACTCTCTATGTCGTTGATTCAATGGAGTATAATAACCCAATTACCGTATGCACTACACCCTATCACTCACTCACTTTTAAGCTTCTCGCTCCATATCATTCGTGGGAGACTTCAGATATCTCACCTGTATGATATTATGGTCAATCATTTATCCATCTATAATACATATGCAAACTTCACCCTTCCTTCCGTAAATCAACAAAACCCTCCTCCCTCTCCCCGCCCTAATTTTCTGCCCGTGGCTCAAACAGTGTGTAAAAACTGAAATGCTCGAGCTTTACTAAGTTAAGCGGTATGTTAAACTTTTATCACACAGTAATCATTAGCTAATTACCAACCCCCAATTATACACAGCGCCGAAGCTTGCGCCCAAGTCCTTCCCCACCAGTAGCCAGTCAAAATTCCCGTCAGACCCTCTTGAAATCAATACAAGAATCTCTCTCTCCAGCCCTAATATAATATCCTAGCAGTAGATATCCGCAGCACCGTACCCTTCTTCCACCCACCCCGCCAATTTCCTATACTGAGTTGTGTCAAGAACGGGTCAGTTCGGTATTCTATCTTCTACAAGTACAGTATGTATTGTTACCATCACATAAACTCAGAAACAAAATCTTACCGTGCTGGAGAAAGTGCACATAGGAATTTCACATGTCTTTTGTGTCCGCCGTTTGGATACGGTATTCGTAGCCTTGCTCAGGCTCCGAACATACATGCACACAAACTAGTGTAATTCACATTGTTGGCTGCCAGGCTGAGGGCGGAAGAAAAAAGTGCTAAAAAAATTTTAAGTCGAACCCTAACCCTCCACGCCCATCAATCATGGGCTTGATTTTTCTTCGGAGAAAGGAAGTTGGGGGAAATAGAATACAAATTCTTAGGAGCTGGTCTTGATAGAAGTAGGAACGGAGAGGGAAAAGAGAAGAAAATCTGCCATAATTAGAATTGTTTAACAATTCCCAATTCTGGGACTGAATTTTCCGAATTCTGACTTGGGAGCAAAATGATCGCGGCAGGGATCGAACCTGCAATCTCTTGATTCGTAGTCAAGCGCCTTGCCATTGGGCCACGCGACCAAGAATGTATTACAAAGTCGGGGAAAAATTTAATAAGCTTTATTCCAAATTATGTTGTCCGTCCGTGACAGAAGGGCTTGGCAATAAATACCAGTATCAGCGGACGGTGAAAGCAAGTGCTCCCAGGAATGCAGCCCCGAGAAGTGTCTCATAGCGCAAAATAGAGAATTGTTTTGCTAGCTAGAATTTCCTGCCGTATTTATCGTGCCAACCCACAACCGTATCCCATGCTCCACGCTGTTGAGTAGACATTGTTCAACCCCCTCGCGGCTACAGCTTCAATTGATCAGGTCACAATTGGTGTGCCAGCTTGATATCGTTATAAGCCTATAGCTATTCACTATGAGCGTCACTTACAAGCTAAAGGCTTGTAAACCCCGCGGGAGAGACGAGGGGGTCTCTTCCATGCAAATTCTGCTTCTTCAGGCGAGTCACATTTTCACTGAAGATCACTCGGTAGTCTTCGGAGCCACAAGGTCTCGGGGGCAGGATGGTAGCGCCAGTCAGAATTCTAGCAACAAATCTTATTCACATCAATCTCGAGTATTCCTCATTCAAATTGAATTCTTGGTACTGGGTGTACGAAAACATACACAGTATGATATGATACTTGTATCTAAAGCCCCCAAAGAGGATTGTCTTATTACGGTACTCCAACCCACTGCAATGATCACCAAGTGCGATGACGAATCTTGTTGACAAGGTCGTAATGTATAGTAGCTTTTGCGTCCATGTTGAGAAATGATCTTGCAATACGCGTTAACACGTGATTGTTGGTGAATTTCATTGGCTGGGAAATGGGTATATAATCAGGGTCATCCCGACTTCTGTCAAACAAACAAGCTCGCTAGAGAATACGCCAGTGCTTCTTTGAATTCCGCAAAGCTTTATCTCACCACCCCCGCTATGATACCCTTATTGCAAAAGGTCTTTAGTAATATACGCCTTGGAGGTTTCTCGACTTCTTGCCTACAGACACGGGCTCTTGAGTCATCCCAATGATTACGTTTACGACAATCACAAACATCAACGATGTCTCTAAAAAGGTCTCTCCCACGCAATGTCTCTTTTCATGATGCTACCGATTCTGACGTGGCGCTTCGAGTGTTGGGAATGAAAGGGGGGGTACGAAATGGTTGTTGATGATAACGATGAAGATTCCTCCCACCCTTGTTTGCTTTCTAACTAGTATACATTGGATCTAATATCTTGAACCCTAATGGCCAATATACTGTTCCGCAATAGGGTCTAAGGAGATCAAACATATTATATCACTACATCGAGGGCTTGTCTAGAATAGGTCCACAACCAAGGCAACCTTCTCAATAGTATTAGAATCTTGTGGTTGAGGGGAGTCCTCTGTCTGTTCAAGAGAGGATATCGAGCCGTATCGTATCTAGAACAGATGTGCCTCTTGACCCGGGAGCATACGATATTTATTGTGATTGTATGTGCCATATTTTCCTCGTTTTCTAGGCGGCCCAACTGCTAATTTTATCAGCTTCTATCCAAGTCAGCGAGGGCCTTAGATATATCGGATGATTTCTCATGATATCTCTGGTAGAGGAGATAGATTCCGTGAAGAAATCCGTAACCGTAACCGGAGATGTCTTTTTTAGGAATTATAAATCCCGATATCCTTATCCAGGCCCATAACTGGAGTGCCTTCCAAGTTGCTCACATCTTCCCTCCTGAGCAAACATTTTATTTTCTTGTTTAACGTGGCTATTTTTTAACAATTTTGATATCTACTCGAGTATCGAAAGGCAATTACCCTACCTGTGACCTGTTGTCATGGCAAAAATATTTCCCAAAAATCCAGTTACAAAGCCCCTCTAATAATTCCCCATTACAGTAGCATGCAGGCGTGTAATGTAACGTCGATCAACTCCATCCTCCGGATCGAAGGAAAGAATGGATAAGGCAGTACTTTCTGGATTTGCACTTTTTTTAATATATTGTATAACAGTCAATTTGAAGTTTGTCGTTGACGAGGAAGGTGTATGCGTACTGTACCACCCACTCTAGTATCACCTTATATCTCTACCACACTAGGGGTGAGAATAAGTCTGTGGGCACGCCGGCCGAACCGCAACCATAGTTTTGCAAAAGGAATAGTGGGATAGCAACTCGAACACATAAATATGTTTTTAAAACTGTGGTTGCAGCTTGGCCGGTGTGCCCACAGACTCATTCTCACCCCTAGTGGTATCAAAGTAAGTTACCGTAGTTCTGTCCTGGGTCCTTTCTGGCTAAATCCCACCATTGCTTAACTTATTCTGACTTTTTAAGGTTACTTATACAGTACGGCCGATTGCAGTAGTTTTGACGCGGGTGGGCTTTTATTATACGGGAATCAATGCTTCTACTGTAAGTTAGTTAATTACTATAGCTAGAATTATGCATGATTTTTTTTTTTTTTTTTTTGGGCGGGGGGGGGATGGAATGTATGTATGTATGCTTTTGCCTCCCGTACTACCGTACCGCACCGATACTTTGCTCACAGCCGCCGCTGGATATACAATTTTACAATTGTAGCTGCGATACTACTATCACTGCCCTACCCCTCCCCTCCCCTCCGGACTCCTCTCCACCGCCAATTCGAAGAAGGACTGAGCTATTGCGCCATCCCCCGATACAACCCTCCCAATGCACACTGCTACAAGATCCAAGATTCGGGATCAGTCGATGATGTGTGCAATTTACCCGCCCTCGCTCACTCACAATGGTGTGCAGGAATAATATATCGCCGATGAACCCTACCATCGGGCAAGCTGTATGCACTGCGGATAGGTTTCACAAATTATCACTCGAGTGCGTGATACATCGCACTACTCTCCGGTGGAGGTTGGAGTGTTATATCGGGCGGATCAGATCGGGGCCCGGGGCGGGGTGGAGGTGGGTTTTGTTTACTTTGGGTTCGTGGTTGGGTGATAAGTGGAGGTTTGGGTTATTGGATTGGAAGAGGGGGGGGGGTGGGGAGTGGTTTGTTAGGTGTGATTTTTGGTTACGCTGTTTCTTGTACTTGTGTGATGGTGGAGGTTTTTGGATGTGGGGTTTTGGGGGGGTTGAGTTGGGCTGGGCTGGGCTGGGCTGGGGGAGTGCTTTTTTTTTTTTTTTTTTTTGGGTTGGAGAGGTGGAGTGAGGTGAACCATGGGAAGATAGATAAGTAGATAGATGGCGTGGGGTAGGATCTGCGAGGGTTTGGGATATTAAGGTTGGGATTTGGGTGTAAAGGAATTGATTGTTGGTCTAGTAGAGGGTGCAGATAGGGGTGGTTCGTATGATAATGACATTGGTTGGTTGGTTGGTTGGCGACTCACACTGTGAGTTGATGATGGGAATGATTATCTGTCTGTAGAGTTTGTGTGAATGGAGGTGTGCTGTTTGTTATGGTAATCTTGAGATTTTGGTTGCATAGTATGCGATTTACGAGTAGATGGGTGGGGATATGGTTGGAAGTGAAGTGAGTATTATTTGGGTTAGGTCGGGTCACTCGAGCGATGGGCGGAATGTAAATCAAATAGTCAATGATTGCTCCGCTCTAGGGACAGATAGTGCAATTTCCCAGGACTACTGTTGAAGACTTATGATACGGTATATATTTATCACAAGTAGGAGACTTGATGAGATTTTGAATGTGACGGGAGGCTTCAAAGACCCAATGGTAGTCAAAAAAAAAACCAAATAATAATGATGGAGAAATATAACCCCAAGTTCTATACGAAATTTATTTACTTTTAAACCACATGCCCTTATCTTAAAGCCGCACCAGTAATAGTAGGAGCTGCAATTCCTCCCCCGCTCACCGTCTCAAAGACTAAGGCGACACCACTATCACGATTATTATTAGCATGTGCACGAACCCCCCACAATCGATCAAAAACAAGTCAAAAAGGGTAACATACTCATCACCAGCTGTGGTAATCCTCTCAGGAGTCTGTACGAATCCCAGTACACCACCTTCACCTTCCGCAGCATTCCCACCAAGATGACCCCTCCAGCAAGACAATTCAGTCCCAGCACGGACATCCCACCGCCGTACGGTGCCATCGATACCGCAACTGGTCAAGATCCACCCATCCGTCTTCACGAATTCGACCTTGACAACGGCTTCGTGGTGGCCGCCTTCCTCGCCCAGGGTTTTCCGGACTGGATATCCACGGCCGGCGTCATAGATGACGATTTTGCCGTCTACTCCTCCGGATGCGAGTAACGGCTGTGTAGGGTGGAAACTGAGCGACTCGACGCTCTCGGTGTGTGTATGTAACGACGCAAGGATCTGGCCTGCTTGTCCACCACCAGTTGATCCACCACCTCCGGCCTGCGGTCTTCCAGCGGTCCTGCGTGCCCCCGTGGCAGTTTGTGAAGTGGGCATTCCAACAACACGCATTTCTCCCGTGGCTCCACCAACGACGGCAACAGAGCCGGAGGGGCTTACAGCGACAGAGTACAATCCACCCTCAACCGCAAACCTTTGATCCGCCGCCGTCAACGCAACAACAGACCTTCCAGCATCCACATCCCAAGCATAGAAACTCCCATCCTCAGACACCGTCGCCAGCAATTTCCCATCCGAAGTCCATACACCGGCGGTACAAGACGCCGTATGCGAGGTGAGAACTTGCTTAATCGTGAGCTTCCCAGCATCGACGGAGTAGACCCACACCGAGCCGTCATTCGCACCCAGCGCGAAGGCGACCTCGCTCGGGTGCGGAGATATCCAATTCACCTCCTGCACCTCCTGCGCCTCGTCCACCATTCTCCAGTTCTGCGCAGCGTCGTAAACTTGTAGCTTCCCATCCAGTCCTCCAGTCACGGCGAATTGGCCAGCTGCCCCCAGGAACGCCGCTGCGGAGACTGAATCTTTATGCCCTGTCAGACGAGCAATGACTTTCCCCTCCCGCGGGATTACCTTGGCTTCCTCGGGGTCGTTCGGGACATGGTCTGGTGTCCATACGTAGGCTACGTCGTCACCGCCGCCGGTGAGGAATATGGACTTGTCCGTTGGGTGCGCGGCGATGGAGAATATGGGCTCGCCGTGCTTGTCGAAGTAGACCTTTGCGTCGTTTACCAGGTTCACTTCCATCGGCTCGTCGCCATCGCTGTCTGAGTCCATGGGTACATCGCCATCTGCGTCCTCAACGACTTCTTCGGCTTCGTCTGGGTTGATTATTGTGGCTTCTTCCGGGTCCTCTATCGAGTGATCTATATTTGTGCTTGCTGACATTTCTGCCGTTTGGAGGAGTGCAGGAGAGAGAGAGAATATTAGTGTGAGGTAGGCACCCTAGTGGGGTTGAGATACTGGAGAGGGATGGCGGGGTAGTTGTTGATCTTCAGAGCCGCAAACTTTTTTTTTCCTCCGTTGGAGCTTTACTAGATTTGGTTGATTTGTGCTCTCAAAGGAGATGGATCCGATGAGGCTCGGCCGAGGTGGGGGGCTTTTTTGTGTCTGAATTTTGCGTAGGAAGGAACCCTAACCTCGATATTCACAGCTTCACAACAAAGAATCCAGGGTCTCCGTCCATATATACCGTACCCTCTTGTAAAGATAATAGCACAGAGAAAATCACATATTCACGGATTGTTCTCCCCTCTTCTTTGAGACGAGGGGCGAATTTAGTCAGCAATGGCTTATAAATGTCGGACTTAGGATGCTGAGAAATACTGAATACAATTATTTGCCCGAAATCTATGGACACGACGACAACTACAAGAATTGTGGCGAATACTGTTATACGAGTGCTCACATATGATAGAATCTCGGATGAAAGCTTCTCCTAGGGAAATTTGTACTTTAACCTACCGGAAGGTCCCGACTTTCGCCTTGTCTCGCATTTTTATGTGAATTTGGGAGGAGTGGGACGAATTAGGTGCAGTTTAGAGTCTTAACGTTACTAACCCACGGAATATGCCTAAAGAAAGAACTCCAACTTAAGCTTTTTTCGGTATTCGGAAGGGTTCCCTCCATCACTCCAACTCCATACTTCCTACATACCGGGCTACCCTACATACTTGTACAGGACCCACCCCTCACCCCCCTCCTCCGCTCAAGGCTCACCTTTAGGCCCCCGAGAAGTTGTGTCTTATGAAGTCTGGTTTCCGGATTTGGCGACCCATCCTAACAGAATAACGAGGCTGGAAAAAAAAAAGTGCGGGCCATGATATTGATGGAAAGAGGGGGTCCTGCTCTACGGCTGCACATAATTTATTCCTTGTTTTGTCCGCCGGTGTAAACCACGACACCAGAGAGGGCTGGAGAAAAAAAATCTGCAGAGATGTATTGTTAGAGCGAGGATGTATGATCAGGAGCTGCCGGCACGATATGCTGTTCACAGGAGTGTTCAACCTAAGGCATTCGTGAGCGTCATTTAGTAGGATACAAATACCTGAATTCGGTAGCTAAACAAACCTCACCTCTGCAAAAAATCGAACCTCCCAACGCCAACTCATGAGGAAGACAGTAGTTAATTTATATAAAAAAGATAAACATGAAGATCCAGATGATCAAAATCGGACTACATTATCACATCATCCATCAGCTTTAAGTTAAGTTAAATCTATATTAAGAATTGAGCTAATCCTTCCTCCCTTCAGGGATGAGAAAGGAAGGGAGCTACCCACGCACAGGCCAAGTAACGTGGGGTTATGTTAAGCCATACCTGTACTTTACAGTCCATACCTTATTATCTTAACCTTCCGATAGCCTCAAGCCAAGTTAAGCAAGGAAGGTCAATCAACAGAGAGGTTCTGTGAGCAGTCATGAACGTGAACTTGCTCTATAACAGGCAGTTAAATGCTTTGTTTACATCCTGAAGTTCACGCTAAAACATGAACTACAAGTTCACAGAACAGACCAGGTCCCTGGTCTGCACTTGAATCAGCTTAACTTACCTTTCCAACCGTATTTGGATAAGGGGAGACTGTTGCTGTGGTGACAAGAGCAAGTTCACGTTCATGACTGCTCACAGAACCTAACAAAAACTTGACCTCATCATCAGGAATACCATCTCAGGAAATCCGACTCCCCCACCCCCACCATTCATCCCCTCGTAATGGCAAGAACCTGGTTGAACAAGTTAGCAAACGAATTCCAGAACCCTGACCTTGATTGAGATCCGCACAATGTAATATGGAGCGTGAGATGGATTGATGGTGGAATGAACTTGCCAAGGAAGGGGGAGGGATACAAAGTACCGAACTGCACAATCGCGTGTGGGGCAACGGCGGGGTTATCATATAAAACAGAGCCCAACATCACGATATCAAACAACATCTTCTTATATAATAGTTGGATTTGCTTGCCCCTTTTTTGACAACGGGGGGTATTGATCCGGGCGCACACTACCTGTGACAACATAAATCCTCCATCTACTCTACCTTCCCTCTACTCCCCCTGAGCTCAATCGAGTATAGTACAACACAATGTTTAGATCCCCAATGTCCCTTCTCCTCCGCGGAGCGAGAGCTCTACCAAAGCCCAGTAAAGCCATCATCCCAAGGCCAGCGACACGCTTAATCGCAACGACCCGCTCCCTGCGAAAAGAGGATGAGACAAAGCCTGGACAATTTGCTCGCACGGATCCGTCCATTACCGTAGAGTACCCCGCTGAGAAGGATATGCCATCGAGTAAGCCCGTGCGAAGGTACAAGCGGACATTGGGGAGCTTTTCCATGGAAGGAAAGGTCGCGGTGGTTACTGGAGGTGCTAGAGGGTTTGTTTTACAGTTTCTTTGATAGGAGGAGGGTAGACAGAAGCGAGAAAATGAATGATAGCTGATGATTGCGGTGGAGTTTGTTGTGCAGGTTGGGGTATGTCATGACGCAAGCACTCGTTGAGTCTGGAGCTGATGTTGCGATTGTTGACTTGAATGGTTTGTTTCCTTCACTTTTCAAGGATTGCAATTGAGGGAGTATGATCTGATCTTATGGTGATGTATAAATAGGTGAGGAAGCAGCAAAGTGCGCCAAAAACCTCCTAGAGCACTTCAAGGGCGGGAATCCTGATGCCGACAAGTGAAACCCCCTCCTTATTCCCCCCTTTCCTCCCCTTCCTACTAACAACCTCCCCACAGTTTACCCAAAATCACCGCCCACACCGCCGACGTCTCTTCCCCAGAATCAGTCCGCACCACCATCTCCGAAATCCTCGAGCAGCACAACGCGCACATAGACGTCCTCGTAACCTCCGCCGGCTTTACAGAGAATTTCAAAGCGGAGGACTACCCGTACGACCGCATGCAGAAGCTCTGGGGCGTGAACGTGGACGGAACCTACCTCTGCGCCGTGGAAGTGGCCAAGCACATGATTGGGCGGAAGCACCCCGGCAGCATGGTCTTCATCGGCAGCATGAGCGGGAGTATCGTGAACGTGCCGCAGCCGCAGGCTCCGTATAATGCGGCCAAGGCCGCCGTCAGACATCTGGCCAGCAGTCTTGCGGTCGAGTGGGCCCCGCACGGGATTAGGGTGAATTGTATTTCGCCCGGGTATATGCTTACTGCTTTGTATGTGCCTCTCCCCCCTCTCGTATGCGGAGGTTGTGTACTAATGGTTTGCAGGACTAAGAAGATCTTGGACGATAATCCGGAGCTGAAGGCGAAGTGGACAAGCCTGATCCCTCAAGGGAGGATGGGTAATCCCGAGGACTTGATGGGCGCAGTTGTATTCCTGGCCAGCGAGGCAAGTAACTACGTTACTGGGGCGGACCTGAGAGTTGACGGTGGTTATACCGTTACTTAAGTGGTTAGAATCATTCCGCAGTAGTATATGTAAGAGCTAGCATGCCTATAGGAGTATACATGCTGTAACGAATTTATGACAATCCCGAGATACATATCAAAGTTGGGCTTGTGATAGAGGTTTACGAATAGATTCACTTGTAATTTTGGCACCGCAGACGAATATGTCACAGAATGTCACTCGAATATCAACTAATCTCATGCCTTCTCTTTTCCCAACCAAAAAACATATTTCCTTATATTTCAACCCCCTCCCACCCAGCCCAGCTCTATATCTACTCATAGTGATAAGAGGTAGCTCGCAGCGGAAGTAATGGCAGTAGATAATACGAGAGATTATCCAGCCGAGACATTTTAACAACAAAAGGTGTGAGCGATAGGAGCCAAATGAGAGTATAGCAGCAAGTCACGAATACGAAATAGGCCAAGATGACCCGGACATCCCCCCATTAATCAAGTACCAAACAAAGGCCAACGAATAGATCATCAATCATCCCAATCACCACCTCCCCCAAAACCCCTATAAACCCCCCGAAGAAAAAGAAAAAGAAAAAAAAAGCATTTAAGAGCATCACAACACAACACAACCTTCCCCATACCGTAGAAACTGCCGAAATTCGCTAAGTCCGTCCCAGCATGTGTTAATTCCGGTCCAGTTAGACGGTAGAATTCCACCTTAAGGAGCATTTCTCATAGGCCAATGTATACCAACGAGCACCAGTCAATCACAATCCATTCTTTACGCCAAAATCTCGAGCAATACAATATCTTACTGGACCGGAATTAAGACATCCTGGGACAGAGATAGCGAATTTCAGCAGTTTCTACAGTACTCCACACTCTAACCACCACAACGACATCTCCCTACCAATTCCCCCCCCCACAGAGCAAGACATCGAACACCGAGTGACATGCCATGTTTCCACCTCCCCAGCCACCGAAGGCGTCTCCCCGACAACTCCCTCCCTTCTCTCTCTCGCGAGACCTCTACACTATAACCTCCAGGAAGGCAGAAACAGCGATCCCATCCAGTTTCCACACATCCCTACAATCCGCCGACAGAAGCGAAACAACCTCTACACTTGTCCCGGCGGAGGAAAAGAATGTTCCATGAACGTCGCGCTATCCAAAAGCGCATCGCAAACCATTTATTAAAAGTTCGCTGCTACAACGCTGAATCAACACTTTTGCACATGCTTCCCACTCCCAACTTCCCCAGATACAGCCTCGAGCACCCCTAGTAAACCAAACATAGATCAAGCAGACCCCCCCCCCAAAGAGCCAAACCTCGGCGCCGAACTGACTCGTAAACGGTGACAAACCTTGCTTCACAAGAAGGTGAAAAGCGCTCATTCCGGACATATATAGTACCGGCCGAGGGCTGTATACTGTACTATAGGATTTATTTTATTCGGTGAGGGGAGGGAGGCACGGGTATGGTAGAGGAGAGGAGAGGAGGGGAGGGGAGAGGAGAGAACGAGGGGAGGTAGGGGAGGGTACGTGAATGCTTGCTTGGGTTGCTTGTTTACACGTGACGGGGTGGTGGGTGTACTGAGGTTATGGATGGATGGATGTTGGGTGGGTAGGGGGTAAGGGTAATCTGCGGGAGGGAGGGAAAGTACTACTGTGATTGAGGTGTGAATTGTAGAGATATAGAGTTTTTTTTTCGCTTTACTTTACTTCGTGGGGGG
>ML120354.1:65652-115652 GCA_003788595.2 Choiromyces venosus 120613-1
TCGCTGCTACACACCAAGCGTGTGTCCAATAATGAACAACTAAAATCTGTGTACTGGTCCGTGAAGGATCTTGTGTTTGGTGATGGCCGTGGCATGGCATGCACATGCGTATGCCGTTTGGTACTACAGTTATACGGGTCCAGATGTTTCAGTGGAAGGTAATGGAGGTAGTGTATTGGCCAATTGGTAGGTAGTGTTACCCCGTTGGACACTGGAAGGGTTTACATTGACCTTGGGACGCCATGCGGAAAGTAAGAGGGTTAGAGGGATGGTTTTTTTTTTCGGGTCTCTAACCTACAAGTAGAGTATGTAGGTATGTAGATATGGTTTGGTACAATCAGCGGCCATAGTAAGATTGATGCGGTATAGTACGGCAGACGTCAAGTCTAAAATATAATAGTGGCCGAAAGAAGGTGAAGTATTAATATGTCACGTCATGACATATCGTAACACGTATACGATGGGTAGGAACGAACGAAAGACATGAAATCGATGAGATGACATGCCATAGATGAGATTATATTAAAGTGATAATCAGTCAATGACATGGATGCATATTTAACATAGCATCGTTTATGATATTCTGGCTTTTCAGGCAAAGAGGCACGCCTCCAACGGACGGACCTCTACTAGTACGAGATACCCCCCCCCCCCCCCCCCCCCTCTCCCCGCACGTGTTCCATTAAATTTGTCTCTTTAGGGGATTGAATGTCACGTCACGTCATTCAGAAGTTGCTGTTCGTCCGTAAACGATATTGTCCATTCGCCCATCTGTTGGGTGGAGACATTATTCTCTTATTATTTTTTTCTTCTTCGTCGTCGTGTCAGGTTTGAAGTGTGGGGGGAGTGAGTGTCCTTTGCCCTAAAACCTATTTCCCTTGTTTCCGTTTTTTTTTTGTTCCGTCCGTTGTTAGGGGGACCCACCATTATAGAATACTATACGACTGAATTAACAAAAGATATCCTCCTCCTCTTCTTCTTCCCCTCTACTCCAGCCCTACCGCTAATGTTTTGCCGTATGGTAAGAGATACTCCTATATGACTGACATGTCATGAAGAATCAGCGTATGATACCGTACCCTAGAAGGAATTTCCCAGACGGGAGATCGGAGTTTGGTTACTCATAGCGGCGCTTAAGGACGGGAGTAGAAAAGGAGGCGGCCAGGGAACGATGAAGTTTCTCGTGCATAAGGTACGGTAGGGCGCAACCACGTGGTGGGAATGTCCTAAAGGAAGAAGGGGTGGGAAGAATGTGGGGTTAAACCTTGAGCAAGATGCCGGGGAAGTAAGCGTTAGATTGGGTCCTGACGACCACAACAAAGAAATTCTGATACAGAGTGGAGACGAAGGATGTCGCCTCGATGAGATGTCCTGAAAGGTGGATTAGGAGAAAGAACAAGCTGACACAAGCCTCCCCCTCTTGGCTCTCTCGGGTACGGTGACCATCTGGTGATTGCCAATTGTAAATTGCCACGAGCTGCTGTATCTGGTTGAAAGGGTGTCAGTTGATCTTCAGGATCGTTCAGAGCGGAAGTTATTTCTCCTGACGTTATTAGAAACACCTGTGTCACCACCTTCATAACAAAAAAATAAAGGTATCATACACAACAACAACATTTATCGCTGAAAACAGCAAGCATCCTTATTGTAACCGGGGAATTACCGTATGCTCCAAGAGAAAAATCTCCGTACTGTAGATGAACAGATAACTTATGTCGTTCGAAAATTTTATAAACGGGGCGGGCCGATGTCCGGACGTCACGGCAACCGTCCAAACAAGGTCGAATTGTTTACCAGCTTCCGCAAATGCCATTTTAACCATTTGGAGAGGTACAAGTACTTACGATACCATACCTTGAAAGTGCCTGCCTCATCTGGCTTTTATGGGCAAAAACTCATTCCAGAAAAAACGTGGAAGGTAAAAAAGTTAAGGTACCCCGGTGATTTGCTTCGGCAATTGTGTCGCTTATGACACGGCTCGAGTACCCTATGGTTCGTCGTGGGGGCAATGTTAGGTAACTTTGCTTGAAGTACCATGCCGGTGCAGCGCAAGTACCGTAAAAACTCTTGAAATTCACTATCTCCGGCAGCCCCGTAATCTCCGGATTCTGAGTCAAAGGCTCCTGAGAAGGATTAGCGTTTCCCGACACGGTATAAGATCGGCCTACCGGTCGTGTTGGATCTCGTTAATTGGTACAGTATTCGCAATTCTGTTAACATGTCAAACCAAACCTATCGTGGGCTGATGGGCTGATTCCCGCTGATGATCTGATAGCGAATTTCAAGAGTTTTTACGGTACCCACACTCCAACAATCTTACCAACAACACACAGCTGTTGTAAGTGAGACTTTGAGCTAGAAATCTCGTGCTGATACTTGAATAATGGTCCAAAGGAGCCAGATCTTTTTAAGTTTTGCTGCCGGAAATAAGGGTTGATGGGACCGTGAAGCTTGATCTAGGGATCTCTGCCCTCTATCGCATCTAATCGCCTTATATAAGTAACTGCTAACTGTGTTCTGTGCGAAAGAGTGGTTGTTTCAGCTTGGGAGACACTCTTCGTTCATTAAGACTGAGCAAACTAAAGCACCAGTATCTGTGTTTAGAATCGTACATTGTATATAGATAGAAGCAAGTATTGGCTCCCGTCTTAGTTACTCTCATCAAGCCATATTAGGGCCGGTAAGAATACTGCTGGATGCGGGCGGGGGTGACCTTGATATCTAGATTACCGTACTCCAGTATGAGTTATTATGATATGAGGTATGAGGAGAGTGAGCACGATTTATTCCCAGACTTGCGGACCCCGGTGACATCAAACCGATTCCGATTCAAAGGACTCCATTTCGAGTGTAGGATAACGTCAAATAGCGATTATTTGCACGGTAAAGTTATAGCAGGATTTCATGCTTATCACGAAAGAAGTAGAACGCTAATTCAGAGAAACTTGTGCACGGACTTTCGGTTAGGCTCGGCAAGACGCTTCTTTTCGCTCTTCAGAAGCAGTGTATCTGCCAAAGAGCCGCTCATTCAGGCAACCTGTATCAGTTGGTGGTAATGAGCCTTGATATATTGTATCACAAGCAGCTTAGAAAGCCCTCAAGCTAAGTTCCCGCGCAACCATTTTCATCAGCCCACGTAAACAAAGGCTGTTGAAATGTCTGAGCATGAGACCCGGATGCTTTTACCAGAGGGACGAAAATTCATGCCACTCGTTAAATGTACCATTGCCTCGGCAATACGGGCAGATAGCCAGGATAGATATGTTCTGGATTAGACTTGTAATGCGACATCTTCGCGGATTGCAGTCCAATCGGAACTTCTTTACTAATCTAACCGCTCGTGGTGAAGGCGAGTGAGTCTGTATGATCTCGGCTGTTGCCATCCCTGACAAGCCGTGCAGGCGGTCATAAAATTGTTCAAGTAAGGAGATCGATACGCGAGCACCAATCACTCCCATATTGATGGTACAGTACTCGTAGCTTGGTTAATACCGTAGTTTTTTAGAGGGAAAAAAAACTCTGCACCCCTTACCAGTATATAGTACCGGTATCTGTACCTCACTGGCTTAAAGTACTCCACTAAAGCCGGGTTGTTGGATGACAATTTGGAGTGTTGCAGATTCAGAGCCTCTTCCCCGCATCTACGCACCCCATGGTAATATGCAAATCAGACGATCTTTTTACTTGTCTTGTCGCCTAACCCTCGTGATCTCGGACTTGATGGCGGCGGCGCACATTCCTCCCGTGAGGATTTGTTTCTTCCTTGCAGTTGATGGCTTCTCTGCCTCAACAAAGCAGGAAGATTTTCTTTCTGACAAAAAACCCTCCTAATACAACACGTGTCAAGCCATGATGGAGGATCAGTGTTGGGACATGCGCTGTTTGAGATTCCTTTTTTCTTCCCCCGCATATCCTTCTCGCGTATGATGCCTACAGGCTGAAATGTTCTAAAGACCATCCAGTAGAGTTTAAACCAGTCGAACCTGCTCGTTCTTGAGTACTTCAGTGCTACGAAAGTATGACACTCAAGTGTCCAGGTGATTTAGTTCGATAGGTTAACTCATGAAGTCCTTTAAAGACTGGTAGTTTGGATTTATAGTAAGGTAGGGTATATGATATCTCTGGCTGGTTCAGTTCTCCGTTGTTGGTGTCTTCTCCAGTAGCCTGATGTTCATCTGACCACTCTCGCGCCCCATGTGGGTACATAATTAGTCAAAAGTACCGTTTTTTGTTTTTGACCATAATAATGTCAACACCGGGTTGAGCTGTTGTCCCCATCATCACAAATCTGCATGCCCCTGACCATTCGATTCGATCGGGTACATACTTCTTCGTGATTCGGGACCAGAGCATCCATCGGGCGATAGAGACATGCTATATATAATAATGGCCCCAGAACAATGCTGGGTGAAGGATCACGAGAACATGCTGTTACTCTCGAAACCATTGTTAGGTTAATAATTTTCATAAAAAATCAATTGGCTATCGTGAGATACCCATAAGTCTTCAATTTGTTATTTTCTTTGATGTGGTGATCGTGATGCATGAGTTGTTGACCCCCCACTGTACTGTGATTTATTATACGTGTAGTCTGTTAACGTCCTTACACCCTGTTTTCCACACCAAGAAATTTGGGGGGGCAGGGGGGTCCACCCAATCAATGCCCTTTGAGCAATTTTCACGATGGCTTCAAAGTCTTTATTCTTACCTTGGACCATTCATTGTTTTCAATGCTCCGTGGCTTGCTTTCTTTTGTTTGGCTATTGATATGCCCCCTAGATGCCCTTCAAGGGCCTCAGCACACTCGTCTACCAAAGGCACCCCTTTCTGGAACCACATTCTTTTTTGCATTGGCAGACAGCTGGGACTACAGTTCGTGGTTTGAGGAGCCTCTCAGGGCCTGAGTCTATACCTTCTTTATCAACACCACCTAGTACAGACACAAACACAATTCTGATAGCCTTTCATTCTTTTTTGCGACCATTCCAGACATCCTTTTTAGGAACCCATGACAGCTCTTTGGCACATAAGACCTAGGAGTTGAGTTTTTTTATTTCTCCTAGGCAATTATTGTAAGTCCTGGGCAACCCCCAGGCAATGTCACGATCGGCTAATAGCCAGTTCCCCTCCTATTTCACGTTGCTCATAGTCAGCAAAAGCAAGTGGGATGTGAAAGCAAGTGGGACATGCCGTCTTTTTTTAATTTTTTCTCAAGCAAGGCTTACATAATACTAGTTTTCAACCATGTATTGTACAAGTGCAGTAAAAAACTTGAGAATAATGAACTCACTTGGACTGGCCATACTGCAGGTTTCAGTGTTTGGAATGGCCCAAGCTAGTGTGTATAGAATTACTAACATATCATATACTGGTAGGCTATCTAGTTTCAATTTAAAGATACAAAGTCGGCATTTCTTATAATAGAATCTGATGAAATGCATGAAGAATCAGAATCTGATTCACCAGTGAGGTCCTCTCCATCATCCACTGTGAAACTATTTTCTCCACTAGCAGATTCTGTAGTATATCTCTGCTCTGCTTCTCTTCTAGTAGTATAAATCTCAATATCTTCTTCTTCAAAATCTAGTGCAAGCAATTGGGGATCTATAGTGCTTGTGGCACTTGCAGGGGTAGGCTCCAGTAACAATAAAGCTTGCAATAGATCAGGGGGAGCTTGCAATGATTCCAGATCCTCTGGACTTGGATCTCTCTCTGGATCGGGAATTGTCACCAGCATCTCTGCTGGAACAATTTCGCCTCTAATCTGAATTGCCTTAACTTGTTGTTTTCTCGCCTTCTCAGCCTTGCGAGCAGCAATACCACGACAGTTTAACGAAGCCTTTGCTTTGTTAACTGCAATTTGAATGTTCTTTTGAGCTTTCTTGATAGCCGTAGCTTTCTCCTTCTCAGCCTTTTCCTGCTGCTTAAGCCTTGCTGCTTCAACTGTAATCACACCTCCTTTTTGAACAACCCGTCTAGATTTACTTCTCCACTTCGCCTTCTCCTGAATTTGCAATTGAACATTCTGGTATGTTTGTTGCTGTAGTTCAGCCTGAGCGAGGGATATCTGAGTTCCTTTGGCCCATTGTTGGAACCTAGTATTCGAGGTTGGACTAAAGCTTTCTGCATGATCAATCCACTCTCCTATCCCTTTCTGGCACTCAAAATAGGTGCTGGGAAGTGTAGGGAGCTCCAAATCACCACCCTCCTCTACTGATGGTCCTCCCAAGGTATTTGATGTACTCTCAGAGGTCATAGCCATACCAGATTGTGCTCCAACAGGTTTGCACTTATTGTAGTGACACATTTTCTTTAAGGCCATCTTGTATGAGACAGGGAACATTCCTGACTCATGAAAAGAATTTTTGATGGTATATGGCTGGAAGGTCTGTGTACAGATGGTGCTCAGGTCTCGAAAGAAGGACGATATTGAGTACTCCATATCGAGGGAGTGGAGAGCATCATGAATAGCTTTGTTGTGATAGTGCTTCCATGGATGGAAAACACCAACATCCAAGGGTTGTAGAACATGAGTGAGATATGAGGGAAACTGAAAGGGAATAATATGGTTCTCATGATATTTGATAACAAAGTCATTCTGACAGTGAGTAATATGACCATCAAGAAGAAGAATGCGCCAATGTTGATCGGGATCAGCACCAGCATGTTTAATAAAGTGATCAAGCCATGCAAGTGCAATACGTTCATTCGTATAGCCAGTTGGCAAGACAGTGATGACTTCAGCTCCAGTCAGATTATCCTGAATCCAATTCTCCATGATCTTTTCACCTGGGCAGATGATAACTGGTGGTGGTGGGTCTCTTCCATCAGCACAAATTGTCTCAATAATTGTTAAAGACTTGCGATTTTCTGGGCTAGCAGTATAGAGCTCTTTTACTTGTGTTGGAACAATAACAATTTCTCTTGTTGGACATCCAATCCTGACACCTGATTCATCCATATTGAATATGTATTTGGCTTGCTTAATGCCATATTTCGATAGTGTATTCTGGTATTCTACAAAGAAGTCCTTGACATCTTCCTCACTGTGCATTGTAATGCAAGCTTGTGCAATTGGTTTTGTCTTAATTGAATAAAGATGAGGATTCTTTTTTATCCACAGCTGAAACCACCTAAGTGATGGTGGATTCTTCTTCTCTTGCTGGCGGAGTTGGCAAATAGTAACATAAAGAATAGATGGTGTTGCACCCAAACCCATTTCTAACTGTTCAAGTCAGAAGCGAGACATAGCCTACTCTTGAGCATTGGTCAAGATAAAGTTGTTTCCACCATGACTGTTGAAAATTCTACATGAATTTCACTCTTGGTGGTGCTTGTGAAGCTGACGAGTTCGAATAGATGAGGGATTAACATCAAACATTTTCGCTGCAGTATTAACCATCTCAGAGGACTCTTCTTCTAGCCATTCCATTGCACGATCCAACTGCTGCTTACTTTCTAGCCATGCTATCTGATCTGATATGTTGATATCTTCTCATTACTCTGGGAGAGAGATAGAATAGCTGCAAGAGAGGAATAGAAGGTCCTGGCAGAGAGTGAGCTTCAGTGTCGATTGAGGGAGGAGAAAATAAAGTCCCTGACAGGGGGGAGGCTTCAGGGTTGATGGAGAGAGGGGAAACTGAAGTCCTAACAGGGGAAAGGCTTCAGGGGTGATAGAGGGGAATTGAAGTTTCTGACTGGGAGAAGGCTTCAGCGTTGTAGGAGTGCAGAAATATTGAAGTCGTGACTGAGGTAACCTTTCAGAGTACATGGAGGGATGGTATTGGAGATGTTGGTGGAAGCCTTGAAGTCGAGAACAATTGATTATTATTGCCAGAAAAGGATCGTGAAGGATTGGTTCTACTGTTATTCAACAGGATGCTGTTACCGGATGCCTTTATTTTCCGGGTAACTATAAAAATAAAAAATAAAAAAAGCCTGGCACGTCTCACTTGCTTTCGTGTCCCACTTGCTTTCACCAACTAAGAGTAATGTGAAATAGGAGGGGAACCGACTATTATAAGATCTCTCCTAGCTTATATCCTACAATAGGCAACGACTTCTATTGCTCTTCTATTAGTTGGGAAAATACTTATCTCGACCTCTCTTCTCCTTTGAGAATTCTAATACTTTGTTGTCTTATGCTATGTCTTAGATATTGACCATTGCCAATACTAAGTCCTTATAGTGCCAACTGGTATTAGTTTTGTTCCTTCTTCATGATAGTTAGTTTTTGTAAATAAAGAGCGTAAAGGTGTTTTAGTGATAACCTATAAGATAGGAAATAACTTAGGTTGTTGCATGAAGAACTAACTATCAGGTCCTATCGACCTCCTTATATAGTTCTTCCAGCAACCCACTTACAAATCCAATGAGTCACAATTGTGACTCATACACTCATGTAACATATAACCTCATGATCATACTTGATCATGCATGAAAGTCCCATGACCTTAAAGTGGTCATGTGCGAAACCTCATGACTCATATAAATGAAGTTATGCCTTTTAATCCTTATGACTCATATGCACTCATATGAGTCAATACTCAACATACCAATCAAATTCAAATATAAACAACTATGACTCACAACTGTGAGTCATGTAAAACCTTATGATTCGTATGTGAGTCATAGTGCAAAATATAACATCGTATGACTCAACTAAGTCATGTACAAAACCTTTAACAAATGAAATATTATGACATACAATCGTTTATCATGTGAAATCATTACAAACCATGCCAGGTTTGTAATAGGCAAACCCAATCTGCAAGGTGTCTTCACTTTCCCACTTTGCGGGGAATGGCTTTGACCCCTAAAACCACCTACCACACTGCAGAATTTCCAGCCAGCATATCCCAGTGGCCTTGGTATGGTTACACAATTTTAGAAGCCCTGGCTCACCCTCAGGCACACTACTTTTGGGGATTGGCAGCAGATGTTTCTTCTTAGCTGCAAAGGAGAAAAGGTCTGGAGACATGATCTGGGGGATATAAATAATAGGATGTGTGAGGTCTGTTTGAACTGGAATTAGTACGACCGCACCTCAGTCTATGCACCTATGTACCTGCTAAGTGTTGTGGAGCACCCAAGGAGGAGGATCGAACTTGTAGATATGCTGGGAAGGGATGGTTGGCTGCTAGGGAGGGTTTCTTTTGTGCTGGAGGTCTAGTGAGACAGCGGGCAGGCTGTTAATGATGTATTTGTGGTAGGTGGCCAGGAGGTGGATTTCTTTACAGGGGCTATTGGCTGGGAGGAGTATCTCATGTCAGTCAGATAGATACCTTTAGTTAGGTGAAACAGGTCTTACCCCCAGGCTTGTTAGAATGAAAATTAGGTTTCTCCTTACACCCTTTTTTGCACACCAAGAAATTTGGAGGGGCAGGGGGGTCCACCCAATCAATACCCTTTGAGCAATTTTCACAATAGCTTCAAAGTCTTTATTCTTACCTTGGACCATTCATTGTTTTCAATGCTCCTTGGCTTGCTTTCTTTTGTTTGGCTATTGATACTTCCTCTAGCCACCCTTCAAGGGCCTTAGCATGCTTGCCTACCAAAGGCACTCCCTTCTGGGACCGCATTCCTTTTTTGGGTTGGCAGGTAGTTGGAACAATAGTTTGTAGTTTGAGGAACCTCTTGAGGCTCGAGTCCATATCTTTTTAATGACACCACCTAGTACAGTCATAAACATGATTCCAATAGCCTTTCATTCTTTTTTGCGACAGTTCCAGATATTTTTTTTAGGAACTTGTGACTACCCTTTGGCACATAAGAACTAGGAGTTGAGTGTTTTATTTCTCCTAGGTAACTATCATAAGTCCTGGACAACCACCAGGCAAACCCAATCTGCAGGGTGTCTTCACCTTCCCACTGTCTAGAAAATGGCTTTGACTCCCAAAACTACCCACCACACCTTGGAATTCCCAGCCAGTATATCCCCATGACCTTAATGTGGTTACACAATTTCAGAAGCCCTGGCTCACCCCCAGACACTACTTTTGGGGATTGGCGACAGCTGTTTTTTCCGGCTGCAAAGGAGGGGAGGTCCAAAGGCGTTATCTGGAGGACATAAATAGTGGGTCATGCATTGTTCATTTGAGACCAGCTTGTTCATCCGCACCTTAGTCTATGCGCCTATGCACCTGCTAAGTGTGGCAGAGCACCCAAGGAGAAGGATCAAACCTGTAGATAGACAGGGAGGGGTGGTTGGCTGCTGGGGAGGGTTCCTTTTGTGCTGGAGGTTCAGCGAGACAGTGGGTGGGCTGTTAATGTTGTATTTGTGGCAGGTAGCCAGGAGGTGGATTTCCTTAATTGTAGATTTTCCATAGCTGTTTAGGACCTTTTGCCTCCGGGGCTTCAGCCTGGGGCTGCATGATGACTCCGCCTTGTGGGAGGGTAAAGATGTGGTTCCCGATATAGGTTCTACAGATGGTACTTTCTAGATGTACTGAGGGCTAGGCGGAGTTGGATTTCTTTTGGAGACCCTTGGCTGGGGGGAGTATCTCACACCGGTAGCTAGATACCTTTAGTTATGTGAAACGGTGCTTACCCCTGTGCTAGATATGAATAAAAATTAGGTTTCTCCTTGCAATCTGTTTTCCACACCAAGAAATTTGAGGGGGTAGGGGGGTCCACCCAATCAATGTCCTTTGAGCAATTTTCACGATGGCTTCAAAGTCTTTATTCTTACCTTGGACAATTCATTGTTTTCAATGTTCCTTGACTTGCTTTCTTTTGTTTGACTATTAATACACCCCATAGATGCCCTTTGAGGCCCTCAGCATGCTCGCCTACTAAAGGCAACCCTTTCTGGAACCACATTCTTTTTTGCATTGGCAGACAGCTGGGACAACAGTTTGCAGTTTGAGGAGCCTCTCAAGGTCTGAGTCTATACCTGCTTTATCGACACCACCCTGTACAGACATAAACATGATTTGGATAGCTTTTCATTCTTTTTTGCGACCATTCCAGGTATCCTTTTTAGAAACTCAGGACCACCTTACAGCACGTAAAACCTAGGAGTTGAGTTTTTTATTTCTCCTAGGCAATTATTGTAAGTCCTGGACAACCCCCAGGCAAACCCAATCCACGGGGTGTCTTCACCTTCCAACTTTGCGGGGAATGGCTTTGACTCCCAAAACTATTCACCACACCTCCGAATTCCCAGCTGGTGTATCCCAGTGGCCTTGGTATAGTTACACAATTTTGGAAGCCATGGCTCACCCCGAGGCACACTACTTTTGAGAATTGGCGGTAGTTGTTTCTTCTTGGCTGCAAAGGAGGTGAGGTCCATAGGCGTGATCTGGGGGATATAAATAGTGGGATGTATGAGGTCCGTTTGAACCAGGATTAGTATGACTGCACTCTAGTCTATATGTCTATGTACCTGCTAAGTGTTGTAGAGCACCCGAGGAGAAGGATCAAACTTCTGGATACACTGGGGGGGGATAGTTGGCTCCGAGGGAGGGTTTCTTTTGTGCTGGAGGTTTAATGAGACAGCGAGTGCACTGTTTATGATGTATTTGTGGTAGGTGGCCAGGAGGTAGATTTCTTTACAGGAGCCCTTGGCTGGGGGGAGTATCTCATGCTGGTCAGCTAGATACCTTTAGTTAGGTGAAATGGGGCTTACCCCTCAGCTTGTTAGAATGAAAATTAGGTTTCTCCTTACACCCTTTTTTCCACACCAAGAAATTTGGGGGGGGTAGGGGGGTCCACCCAATCAATGCCCTTTGAGTGATTTTCACGATGGCTTCAAAGTCTTTATTCATACCTTAGACCATTCATTGTTTTCAATGCTCCTTAGCTTACTTTCTTTTGTTTGGCTATTGATATTTCCTCTAGATGCCCTTTGAGGGCCTCAGCACACTCGCCTACCAAAGGTACCCCTTTCTGGAACCGCATTCCTTTTTTGGGTTTGCAGATGGCTGGGACTATAGTTTGTGGTTCAAGGAGCCTCTCGAGCCCTGAGTCTGTACCTTCTTTATCGACACTGCCTAGCACAGGCATGAACATGATTCCAATAGCCTTTCATTCTTTTTTGCAACTGTTGCAGACATCCTTTTGAGGAACCCCACCCACCTCTGTCATGTAAGACCTGGGAGTTAAGTTTTTTATTTCTCCTGGGTAATTATCGTAAGTCCTGGGCAGCCCCCAGGCAACCCCAACTCTAAGGTGTATCTTCACCTCCTCCCTCAGGAGGATGGCTTTGACTCCCAAAAAAACACCCACCATACCTTAGAACTTCCAGCCAGCATATTCCTGTGGCCTTGGTGTGGTTACACAATTTTGGAAGCCCTGGCTCACCCCCAGACACATTGGCAGATTTCAGGACCTCATATTGGCTGTGTGATGCAACCTCAGCAATGCAATCAATAATATTTCAGCATTAATCTTGATGACACCTTACTTCATCTTCTTGAGCTGACACCTTTCAACCTGCTCTCGGACCCTCTCGGGGAGACTCCTTCGAGTCCTGTAGAGGGTGGCACTATGGAGGTCTTGCTGGGGGGAAATTTAGGTTGACTGGTCAGCACTGAGGGTCTACATGTGGCCCTACTCTAGGGAGCTCTAGATCACTGGTTACATGGTTTCGGGGAGGGTTTCTTTTGTGGGGGAGTGGTTGCGGGGTGATGAGTGGGTTACTAATAATGTATTTGTGGCAGATGACCAGGAGGTGTAATTCTTTCAGGAGGCCCTTGGCTGGGGGGAGTACCTCATGCTAGTAGCTAGATACCTTTAGTTAGGTGAAATGTTGCTTACGCTCAGGCTAGATAGTTGAATATATATAAGATTTCTCCTTACAACCTTTTTCTTACCTTTTTGAAAAAGGGGGGACAGGGGGTTCACCCAATCAATGCCCTTTGTGCAATTTTCATGATGGCTTCAAAGTCTTTATTCTTACCTTGGGGTTCACACCTCTTGGCTTACTTTCTTTTGTTTGACTATTGATACACCCTTTAGTCACCCTTTGAGGGCCCCAGCATGCTCATCTACCAAAGACTATCTTTTCTGGAACCACATTCTTTTTTGCATTGGCACATGGCTGGGACTACAGTTTGCTGTTTGAGGAGCCTCTTGAGGCCCAAGTCCATACCTTCTTTATCAACACCACTTAGCACAGACATGAACATGATTCCAATAGCGTTTTATTCTATTTTGCAACCATTCTAGACATCCTTTTTAGGAACTCACAACTGCCCTTCAGCACATAAGACCTAGGAGTTGAGTTTTTTATTTCTCCTAGGCAATCATCGTAAGTCCTGGGCAACCCTCAGGCAACCCAACTCGAGGGGTGTCTTCACCTTCCCACTTTGCAGAGAATGACTTTGACCCCCAAAATCACCCACCACATCTTGGAACTTCCAGCTGGCATATCCCAGTGGCCTTAGTGTGGTTACACAATTTCAGAAGCCTTAGCTCACCCCTAGGTACACTACTTTTAGGGATTAGTAGTGGCTGTCTTTCTCAGCTGCAAAGGAGGGGAGGTCTAGAGGCATTATCT
The DNA here is from genome assembly GCA_003788595.2 of Choiromyces venosus 120613-1. NCBI lineage: Eukaryota > Fungi > Ascomycota > Pezizomycetes > Pezizales > Tuberaceae > Choiromyces > Choiromyces venosus. The sequence continues at coordinate 79,154 of ML120354.1, forward strand.
GGAGGATACAAATAGTGAGTCATGTGTAATCTATTTGAGACTGGCTTGTTCATCCGCACCCCAGTCTATGTGCCTGTGTACTCGCTAAGTGTGGCAGAACACCTGAGGAGAAGGATCAAACCTGTGGATATGCTGGGGAGGATTTCTTTTGTACTGGAGGTTTAGCGAGACAGCAGGTGGGCTGTTAATGATGTATTTGTGGCTGGTGGCCAGGAGGTAGATTTCCTTAATTGTAGATTTTCCTTAGCTGTCTAGGACCTTTTGCCTCTAGGACTCTGGTCTGGGGCTGCCTGTCTTCCTCCCCTTATAGGGGGGTAAAGATACAGTTCCCACTACAGGTCCTACAGGTGGTACTTTTCAGATGTACTGAGGGTTAGGCAGAGTTGGATTTCTTTTGGGAGCCCTTGGCTGAGGGGAGTATCTCATGCTGGTAGCTAGATACCTTTAGTTCGGTAAAATGGGGCTTACCTCCAGGCTAGATAAGAATGAAAATTAGGTTTCTCCTTACACCCCTAATGAGATTGCACTCTATTCTCACCTTTGTCGGTTAGGACTCATTTGGGGGGAGAGGGGAGTTCACCCAATCAATACCCTTTGAGCAATTTTTCATGATGGCTTCAATGTTTTTATTCTTATCTTGGATGATTCATTGTTTTCAATGGTCCTTGGCTCACTTTCCTTTGTTTGGCTATTGATATGCCCCTTAGATGCCCTTAGAGGCCTCAGCATGTTTGCCTACCAAAGGCACCCTCATTTGGAACCACATTCTTTTTTGCACTGTCAGATGGCTGGGACTATAGTTCATGGTTTGAGGAGCCCCTCAAGGCCCAAGTCCATACCTTCTTTATCGACACCATCCAGTACAGACATGAACATGATTCTGATAGTCTTTTATTCTTTTTTGAAACTGTTCTAGAACCCTTTTTAAAGGGACCCCTACCACCCTTCGGTACATAAGATATGGGGGTTAAGTTTTTTATTTCTCCTAGGCAACTATCATAAGTCCTGGGCAACCTCCAGGCAATCTCAACTCAAAGGGGTGTCTTCACCTTCCCACTTTGCGGGGAATAGCTTTAACCCCAAACCCATCCATCACACCTTAGAATTTTCAGCTGATTTATCTGGTAGCCTTAGTGTAGTTACACAATATTGGAAGTCTTGGCCTCCCAGGCAATGCTAACCTTGCCCCTCCCTATCAGCTCAGTGCACCTGCTCACAAAGCAGCCATCTTGACCTGGGTAGGCCAACAACCTATTACCCTTTCTCCTCTCTCGAGTGGACCATATCTCATGGGAAATATCCTCAGCCTCAATGAACTGAGGGGCAGCTGCTGGCTACCCCACCCCTTGGCAAGATGGGGGTTTTGACATTCTTCATAAGTGCACTTCTGGAATTTGTTCTATGATCATCCCAGCAGTTGTAACTGAAAACCATTGTTTGGGGGGGGTTTCTACAACTATGCAGTATTTAGGTCCTTTCAATTACTTTTGGGAATTAGTGGTGACTTTGGTTGGCTGCCGGGGAGGGTTTCTCTTGTGTTGGAGGTTTAGCAAGGCAGAAGCCAGACTGTTAATGATGCATTTGTGGTAGGTGGCCAGGAGGTGGATCTCTTTAGGAGGGCCTCGGTTAGGGGATGTTTCTCATGCCGTTACATAGATGCGATTGAGTTCGTTTAAACAGGGCTTACCCCTAATATTTATTTACTAGTATAATAGATATAGTAATAAAAGATAAGGTTACAGGTTGCACCCTATTCTCACCTTTGTGGGTTAGAGCTCATTTGGGGGGACAGGGGGGTTCACCAAACAATGCCCTTTGAATGATTTTCATAATGGCTTCAAAGTCTTTATTTTTACTTTGGATGATTCATTGTTTTCAATGCCCCTTGGCCCACTTTCTTTTGTTTAGCTATTGATATACCTCTATTTACCCTATTGTTGGGCCAACAGCACTTGCCCTATCATTGGGCCATTAGCACTTGGAACCACATTATTTTTTACATGGGCAGATGGCTGGGACTACAGTTTATAGTTTGAGAAGTCTCTTAAGGCCTGAGTCCATACCTTCCTTATTGATACTACCTAGTACAGACAGGAACATGATTCTGATAGCCTTTTATTCTTTTTTGCAATTATTCTAGGACCTATACATCCTACTGCCCTTCAGCACATAAGACCTAGGAGTTGAGTTTTTTATTTCTCCTAAGTGACTATTGTAAGTCCTGGGCAACCTCCAGGCAGCCCAATGCGATGGGTGTCTCCTCTCCCCATTGGGGGATCAGTTTGACCCCCAAAAAGATTTTTACCTACCCTGCCAGCATGGCTACCTGGGTTTTCCTATAGATTAGCCAGTGGGGTGTAGTTACACTATTGGAAGTCCTGGCTCACCCACAGATAACTCCTAATTTAGGGATTGACAGTGGCTGGGCTGGGCCAGTTTGGGGTGGGGGCAGGATATAGGGGTCCAGGGAGGTGACAGTTAATTCAGGAGGCTTGCTTGAGCCCATCAATGGCAATATGGCTCATGCTCAATACCACTGTCAAAGAGGCTAAGAGTAGCTATATTTGAAGTGATTACTCTTTGACTTGTAGAAGGGCTACATGGGAGCTGAACTAGAGCTTTGTATTTTGTTTCCGCTTTGGGCTTGTTTGGTTTCATTGGCTCCTGGGGAGGGCTTTTCTTTGTGTTTGGAGTGGTTGTGCGATGGCAAGTGGGTTGTTAATGATGGAATTGTGGTAGGCAGCTAGGAGGTAGATCTCCTTAAGGAGGTTTTGACTGGCAGAGTATCTCATACTGGTAGCTAGATACAATTAAGTTTGTGAAATAGGGCATAACCCTAAGCTAGATAGAATGAAAATAAGGTTTAAGATTGCACCTATCATGAGATTCCTGACTAATGAGTTGCTGATCACTCTGGGGAAATTGCTTCTTGAGGAAAACATCTTATAAGGGGTACAATCTGATGAGGGGTATAAGGTGTTAGATATATGGACTACCTTGGACCTTTTACTCACCACCCAGTCATTTCATCATACCCCTACAGCTCCCTTGTAGGGAATTCACATCATTACCTTAGTACAACTATATTGCATTCTGACACTTCAGGATCGAATATTGACAGCCTTAGGATAATACCATATATGTCATCACTGTCTGTCTGACCAGATGCTGTCCATAAAATATATGAAAGGGTACCTGGAGCAATGAGTGGGATGTTGAATGAAGATATTTGGTTAAGGTACTGGCAAGTTATAATCCTATATCTTGGTAGTTTAATATTATAGTCAATAAGTGACAGGACATTTTGACAAAACTATTAGTGACTTGGATATAGTGAGTCTATGGTACCATAGGACTTGACCATATGATCAAGCCCACTACTTTGAATCAAGTAGAGTCTAAAAAACCTACTTGAGAGATAGCGAGTGAGGGATTTTCTACCCACTGAACTATTGGTTCAATACTGGGTAAAAGTCTTATCATTTCCTGTTGAACTTCATCATGCATATTATGCATGGTAATCGTTTTGCCTGAGCATTAAGACTGATCACCTTATGTTTCAGGGGTGAACTATTGGTAGTTACTTCTTATAGTAGCATACTCAAATTTGGTTCATATGGTTAATAAGATCAGAGACTACCTACTGGAGGAGTGCATAATACCTACAGAACTATTAGGAGTTTGAAGATATTAAAAGCCAAGCAGGACAGGATATTCTCAGGGTCAACAAGCATTCACACTTTAGCAGGATAAGAGATTTTTGCTGGAGATACTTAGTTAGTATGGTTATTAGATGTAGCCCGCAATCACTCAGATGCAGAATATCAATATTGAGGTGCTCCCAAGCTATTAGAACCATGAAGTGATGGAGAAGAGATCTTATCAATATATTAAGTTATTATCTTAAAAAAAACACTTTTGTGCATCCAATTTCTTTAGACTCATTTCTCACCAAGCCTACCTGACAATCTTCATTACCATTATTATTACTTGTGAATGGCCAAGTCTCAACTACTTTATCCTTTGGTTGAGCTTCCCCGGAACATAAGGACATTACTTAACTATGGATAATTATGCTAGAAGTCAGTATTTAACCAGAAATAAGCTGAACAAAGGTAACTAAAATTCAATACCGTACAGGTACTGGTATTGAGGGATTATGAGGCTCAAGCAATACTTTCAACACCATTGCAGTTTCGGTAGAGTGATATCAAAAAAGAATGCCGAGTGTAGCCCTGTTCGTAGAGTACCGAGAATGCCTCCGCAAGCCGAAAATTTGGTGAGGACTCCCGCAAAATACCGGCTGGCGGAGGCATTCTTGGCGAAGACGCGTGAGTATTGTCCACTACGAGTTGACTACCGCACCAGTACGTTGTTGCATGAGCTGGGTCTGGTAGAGTTAACGTTATTACAACCGGTATCCAAATTCCGACCAACCTAACTTCCCCTGCAGCAAAACCACACAACGTAAACCCAGAGAGGTTCTTGAACTCGTAGACAGATTTCTAGCCATCAGAATTCTTGTTAGCTTGGACTTAGCACTTTTAAGCTCCAAAGCAAACTCTTATTGAAATCTAAATAAGCCATTAATTCTAGAAGGGATTTTCGGAGATCGTGGGTCTAGAATTCCTACTTTCTACTGAGTAGTACAGCAAAGCCATTAGATTCCTAGTTCCATTTGAAGTAGTTCCAACTGCCGATCACCCTAAAGACGGTCTCGGCCCGTTCAAGAACAAACGTCAACTCATTCGGGAATGTGGGGAAACTTATGGCAGGTAACAAGGGAGTAAGATACTCTTCTTGGAAAAAGCCACTCGGCTGTCTCTCACGACGTCGGGGTTACTGTATGATCAGAAGTAAACTACTCGATGAAGGAGAATTATGATATCGATGCAGTAACGATGCTATACTACTGTAGCACTTGCAGTCTTACTCTGAGTCCTTACAATTGTCAGATATCATTACGGAATCGATTCGTGATATGGAGAAGAAGGGGCCCGATCAAAGTCCTCAGCTGGGCAAGCTTCTCACCGAATAAAATCTGTGGCAGCAGCTAAATCCATGTAGTCCGTTCAATGTTGTTGGTAAGATGGCAATCGGACCACAAGATGGGAATTCCAGTCTGAGCAAGGAGTATTGCTTTATGTGTGTAAGGTCTTGGGAGCACCTTCACAAAAATAAGGTGCAATTCAAATATATCGGTGAAGAAGTTGTATGGCGAGGATTGCTATTCAGACGAGGTGGATGAAAGGGTTGTCTGTGCCTCGTCATCAACATTCGGAGCGAGATGTATTTTATGCATAGAGCTTTGACGACCTCAACAATCATTGCCATTCAGAGAGTCCAATGAGATTGCCGATGTATTAAAAAAAAGAAACCTTTGAATGCGCGGTTTCATTCGGAACTGAACTGCTTATGTTGGTGAGCTCTTTCTTTTTAATCTGCTGTACCCTTAAGGGTTTCTACAATAAGTTTACTGAAAACAAAGAATTCCATAAAATCTGCACCGAACGTAGGTGGGGTGGATAGATGGATAAATGAACTTCACGGAGATGGAGGAGGACCGGTCACTCGTCCTGAATTAGCTAGACTGGTTACATTCAACATACACGAGTGGGTACTGTGCGATGATTTTGCGGTATTCAGAAATCAGATGTGACCAAACAAAAGGCCTTTTACCTGAGAGAGAGGGGGGGTTATCATCTATAACCGGAATATGAAAAAGGTGAGAGCAAAATATCGGATGGTAGCGGATGAAGTAATGGATAGAAATATCTATTCCCAAAGGTAATACACAACGATCTCAACATTCTCGACTATCATAACTTGCAGTGTGCTGTACAGTACAGTACTTGTAGTGTAACTTAACAACAAAAAAATTGTGTTAAAAAAACAAGAAAACTCTGTTTGAAAGTGCTTGACAACAGCCGGTCAATAGGTCTTGGCTGGGAGTAGACAATCAATACTGCAGTAGAAATGAGGACTCTTTGTGGTGGATCTCTTTGTCTAAGTTTAGAGAAGCCAATGAACCACAAACCATCTGCATAACTGTCCACAAGAGAACTCCATCTTGCCAAGAGCTGCAGAAGGGCATCTGGGCCTAAAGTGTGCTTTGGCCCCCAAACATGGAATCAAATTGAATCCCGACACCGTGGACCTGTCGTCTACCAGGTTCTTACCCCACGCCCGCCTCCAACTCCACGGCCGCATCCATCTGGTCTCCCGCACCTGTATCAGATTCGTGCCGATTCTCGTGAAAGTGCGGCCAAACATAGCCTGTACTGTCCGGCGTGTTGCATATTGTCAGGGGGGAATCTAGGTCCAGAGTCAGGATTGTTGAGGAAACGGAAAGTGACGAGGGAAAGGACAAGCAACCATTCAATTGCATCATAACTACCTTATGTAGCCAACATACGGTACTTCTGCCCTTTCATCGTCTTCACCAGTACTGGAGAAGCAATCAGCCCGTGGAAAGGGGGAGGAAAAAGAAAAACAGAAAGGAAGGAGAAAAGAGAGAAGAGGAGAGGGGTGAAAAGAACGAAGGGGGGATTAAACATCTTTGCACCTTGTTTGTGAGCTTGTATATCCAATCCACTTCCCATCTATTGTAAGCCGGGCACGGACTTTCTAGCTACTACGATATCTCCTCGATTGATTTAATCCTGCATTCGACATCATCAGAGTTGGTCGGTGTGATTGCTATGAAAAGAGCAACCCACCCGCCCTCTTTTCCATTTTCTCTTACCTTCTCCTCTCTTCACATTCTACTAGAACCACTGTGGGCCCCCTCTTTCCTACATATTGGATACCTTCAATTCACATATCTTGGACACCGTGGACATCCCGCTTTTTTGCGGCTTCTGATTGTCACTCGCTCCTATCTCTGCGGACTCATTATTTGCAATCAGCCTTACGGAATCTCCTGCCTACTTAGTAGCTACACATCCGGATTCTCTATTCACTAAGGCCAAGGAGTCATCTTCCATTGCATCCGTGGGGGGTAAACTCAAAAAAAAAAAAAAAAAAAAAAAAAAAGCTCACGCCAGCTCTGTTGTTTGAAATATTGGTGGAGAAAAAAAAAACTACACATCTCCTTCTCTACCTCGTACTTTGCCTTTTCATCATAAACCACTCATTACAATTGATTGGGCATTTTCTATCAAAACAAACAAAAAACATATTCCATCCATTTCGGCGGATTCCACCGCGAACAACCATTTTCGCTCTGGCTAACTGGGACTCACGTGGACTCGTTCTGTTACGCGAAATCCGCGGCATTTTATTTCTCCTTTGATTCGTGATAGTTGGTGGGGGTTTGATTCGAAACGGGGACAGCAACGCTCACGGCGGCAAAAGGAAGTCGAAACAGCGAATATACAAAAGAGAAGGAACTGATTCCGACAAACGAAAGACAAATCTACGAACATTCGTCTTGTGCCAACAATCACAAAAGAATCATATTGAATAATATTGCGAGCAGCTTGTGACAGAGAGGGAAATAACATACGAGAAAGATTTACTTTTTTTTTAAATTATTTCTGCGCCCTTCGCACGTTTCTCCCAGGGTGTCAATTTTGACTCGAGGCGAATTCTGCATGTAGCAGCAACTTAGTGTCATAAATTGGTGAGTACAAAAGTCCAGGCACCGCCTATCCCTCACCCCCTCTCAGCCTTTGCAGGGAACTCTCCTTTGATAGCTAGTCATCTGCTATCGTACCCCGACATGAGTGGTGGTTTCGCTTTTGTCGAGGAGAGGAGAAAATTGTGGATTTCGCCTTTAGTTCACATTTCCCCATGCGGAGTCTCGAAGGCCTGCTGACCACAGAAGACTCCAGACTAGATCAGAGGTACATACACGAAGCAGCTCCCAGGTAGAGCAACTCCTCCGAAAGTAGTTAAGGTTGTAGGCACACAAAGTTCTCCACTCGCCCGCCGTTTCAGTCGTTTATATCGTTCGGGAATCTCGCGTTGCATAAGGGGAATTTGTCTATTCTTCGTATTTTCTTACTCTCTTTTTTTCTTCCACGAAGTCACCTGGTAGGGGATGGTTCTTTGTGTCGATTATTGTGTTTTGTGTTTTTGTTCCTGAAGGAGGTAAGGATTATCCAGCTTTCCTGTTAGCGAGTTGCCGAAGTGCAACTTTCCACAAATTGACATCTTATAGCAGGACCTCACCCATCTTCACCCCTTCAAAAGGGATTGGATTTGAAAGAGAAAAAAAAAGAGAGCTTCCTTTGGCTCTGGCTCTTCCCCGCCAATAACGAGAAGTGCTCTGTAACATACGGCATATCGTCTGAATCCAAATTTCGGGGCTAAAGTGGAAGGAAGTTAAGCCCCATTCTCGCTTGGAGTTCTGGATTACCCTAGAAGGGACCAGTCGATATTCGAGGAGAACCTGGGGCAAGTACCGAACACTACGGTCCTGGCATGATACGGTAAAACGGGAGGTGGAGGTCTTACTAAAAGCAACTACAGAACCAAATCCTCACCCTAGCAAGAAGCTACAAAATTAAAAAGAAAGGAACCAGGTCCACGGTCGAGACTAAGGGGCTAAGTGTGTCTGCGTGTTCAGAGACCTTTGCGGGGCCGACCTGCCTCGATTAATATTCCTCATCTCATCCCATCTCCGCTTCGTCTAGGTTTTTGGGAAATTGTGTTTCCAACGCGCACAGGGAAGAAGTCTTTACAGTACGGAGGTATCAGAGTTAGATATAGGTTACGGCACTTGGCCAAAGGCAGGAGAATAAGACACGTCGGATCGTTACCGGAGTCGAACACGTGGAGAAGATAAAGACTTAAGTCACTGGATAAAGGGAGGTCAGGCTGACGTTTGCGACATTCGAACCTCGACTCCCGGTCAACTATAGATATTTGACACGTCGGGATTGTGGTGCATGTGCTCGAGAAGCAGAGTACTGTATTGTAAGTCGTCATCCTAGACTTATCTCTGGATTCTCCCTCTTAACCTTATTTCTTCCTCTTTCCATTCCTCCCGTCCGTTCCCGCTTCAGGTGTTTGTTGGCCTTTCTTTAGTTATATATATATGTCTACTACGCTCTATATACTCTGTAGTTGCGCCAACATTACTGTCGAACCTCATTATCCCCTCTATCACGTTACATAATAGCCCCCTTAAGCATATTATTAACATTTCTTCTCTGCTTCAAATACTGATCCACTGTTACCTTAGTAACTTCACAGCGCATAGACAGACTTTTCACAGGTCGCCGTCTTCAGGCCCCTCGAACTAGATATCGAGTACGGTAGTCTCCTGCGGAGTCTGCCTGACGCCGACTGGTGGAAATTGATTGACTCTGCACCACTTTTTCTTAGCTTGATTCGCAAGTTTAGCCAAGCTTACTACGGTAGTTACCAGTGGTAAGTTTATTGCGCGGGTTTCCAATAGACCTACCACCCTTTCATGTGCTCTTTTTTTTTATCTCTCCAGTTGCATCCATCTCACCAACATTTAATTGTTGATATCGGCTTCAACATTTCCATCTCATGACTCCTTTACTATTATCCTATCTATATCCTCCGCCTATCCTTATTGGATCGAATATCATGCTAAAATGCAGCTACACGCGACAACAGACAACCAGTATAAAGCACGTGGATTGTGCAGTTGCCCGAGAGGTCTCTACTCGAATTCTCGAGTCTCATCCTCCGGTGGTTGAATTTTGACACTCGATAAACCCTGTCGACGCGATTTTTAAATCCCCGCCACCCGGAAGGGGTGTAACGAAAACGAGGGAGATTTCCTGTTGTTCGTCTGTGCGATACAAGGGACTCCCGGACCTAGTGCTCTCTGAATCTTTTGCTGCACTGTTAGCATTTTCCGCCACTAATAACCAAACCTAGTTAGTTGGTCTGCTGTTGGATTACTGGGCGCAAGCAGCTGAATACATTTCTAGAACTCTACTTCTTTAGGCTTTAGTAAAGGATTGTTCCGCAACCTAGACCGGGGTTCAATTGTCCTACTTACTCCTTATCTCGTCCCATCCCCCCCCCCCCCAGACTTTGCACCACACCTTGGTCAACAGCAACCACAATAACTACGAAAAAGGAGCTGCACATTGTTTTAAACTCGACTGCTTTTCAGCAGCTGTAGGTCTCCATGAAGCCAATTGGGGGAATTGTAACAAATAAAAAGTCCATTCCCGAGAACTTTCGACAGGTCGAAACCTTCACAACAGAATATCTGAGCAAGTTATGGAAGAGTGCGTCACATTCATTTTTCTTATTTTCTTTATTCTGACCCCTCATTTTCAATTCTTGACTTAATTCAATATTACTTACAACCAATATATCAGCTACCGAGATATATAGTTTGGGGAAAAAAGCACCCTGCTGACCGCTTCGCAATATAGTTTATACAGTAAATCGCGATGTGCTTGACAAGGGTCGCCGTCTTGAGAACCTGTTTTGGAGGATATGGGGCAGCGAGCGAATACAAAGGACCTTCTCCGGGAGGACTGTATCAAAAATATTCCTCATGATACTCGAGGGTGAAAGGCCATTTGAGAAAACAAGATTCCGGATACCGCCGTTGCCAATACCAACCCCGCCCCATCCACCTGACCCGGAGTCCACACCAAGGCCATCTTTAGAAATCGAATGCCCTCCGACACCTCCCCCGAGCCCTATACCTCCAGTAACATCAATAGCGGGTTTCCAGTTGGGGTCATCTTACCTTTCAAAAACCCCTTCAGAAATGGCAATCACTGCTTCACTTCATCAAGCCTTCCCGCCTCGACCGCTATCACCTCCGCCACCGTCACGAGCTAGCTCTTCGACGGCTAAGCAATTAATGGATTCAGCACCGCCACAAAATAATTCCCCTGGTCCGTCGAGGCTTATAGTCCCTTCAAATACCAAGACAATGGCTGGCGCGGGTGCGGCTGAAAACAAGCCTAGTAGTTTAGCATCCAGTGAGAATGAGTCCGTGTCTTCCAAAGAAGGTAGTGGCGTCAAGAACCCCGCAGTCAAAGAGAAAAAGGCTAGAACAGAGCGCCCTGCGAGGGGTCGCCGAAAAGTCGGAGTTTCCACTCGGGTCACGGCAACTCGGAAATCTCGCCCTGTCGGCCCCCGACGAAAATCATCCTCATCCTCAAATACCGCTGTCAACACGGCTATTTCTAGCCCCTCGCAGACGCTAACTGGAGATGTAGCAAGGTCCTTGCCAAGCGATAGTGTGCGTCAACGACACAAAGCCTCATCAACCGATGGTGGTGATTCCGAAAACGATGCAGCAGGAAAGAGAGGGGATACGGCTGATAGCAATTGGATTGTGGATCCCGATTTTCGAACGAAATATTTGGAGCGAAAACGGAAGGAAAAGTTGGTGGCATTGACATCTGTAGCCTCTGTAGCGCCATTGGTGACAAAGGCTGTCACAACTGTTGCCGTAGTGGAAAGCCAGGCGACAGCTTCAACAAAGATATCTCGTGGGAAAGGAAAGGGCGTTGTTTTGGTAGATCAGATTGTTCCGTTGAAGGGATTGCCGGAGGAAGCTTCAGACCTACACGCCGCCAGAGTCCTAGTTGCGAATGTGAGAGATGAGGATATCGACGAACTACCCACGACTTTAGTGAGAAGGAAATCAGAGCTCACCCTCATGTTTGAAGCGGAAGCGAAGAAGTCTGGAGAGAAAACAGGGAAAGGAGCTCTCAAGAAGGAGAAGGTTATAATTGAGGGGGAAATGGCGCAGTAATCGATGGATCTGCTGCTACGATCAGACAGGGAGTTGGGTGGTCAGAAGTACATACGATGGAGTAATAAGGGTCATGGAGGAGGCATTGGAACAGTGAAATGGTTTAGAAGAGATGGAAGGACGGGAGAGTGTGAGAAGTATCATAAAGAGGTTATCTTTTCTTGCATTTGCATTTGTCAAGGGGGGAGCTTGGTGGCAGGCTCCTCCTTTGACCGGGGATACCGGCGCCACGATTGCTTTCTTGTCTCTCTAGATATTGGAAAGCCCTGGGTGGGGGATATGGAAAAGTTTTGTATGCTGTGTTGTACCTTTGATGGTACCGGTGGAAAATTTGGTTATAATCTAATTGATAGCGACCGCCTGTGTTTTTTTTTGTTTTTTTCCCCTTTTTCTTGCCTATAATGCATTGTTCAGGGGAAAGGGTTCTTACTGTTTTTTTTCCTGGGTATGATATTTGTTTTTTTTTATCCACTTCTATTCTGCATATGCTGGGGACCGGGAGGTTTTTTTAATTTTTTCTTTCTTCCATCCTTTGTTAGTCTTTATGGTTTTGAGCAAAGCGAATGTTCTTGCGGCGTGTGTTTGGATTTTTGTGTGTGCATGCGTGAAGGGTTTTCATAATGTATCGTGGGTTGCTGATCTGGATTAATCCTTGGGATCATGGAATTCTTTTTAAACACCAGTCTTCTTTTTTTGTTTTCACACGGAGCCCCCATTCATCCATCCGCTCATATGCTATGCATTATTCATCTCACCCGCACATCTGTTTCTATTTTATCTGCTTTTACCATACCTACTCTACTCGCACGATTTACTCTCAATAGGGTAGACAAACCAGACCAACCGCAGCAGAAAACAGGGAAGTTGATTGAAAAGTACCTCGCATATATATCTCCTCCTTTGTTCCTTCCTCTTCCATTTCCACTTACGGGTTATGGTTGCAGAAAGTGGAATCAGAAGGTCGATTGCCTGCTTGCTTTCTAATGCTGTAGGGTGGTTCATTCAGCTCGTATCGAGTTAGCAAAAGAATCAAACCTCGATCTACCCACTGTACGGAACGATCATGCCCAGGTTTAACCCCCTTCCTTCCTTCCTTCCTCTTATGCCCGGAAGTCGGGCCGGAGTATGTGTGCTGTGGCTTCTGCGGGGTCGGCTGCCCGTTCGCTCGTTCACCCACTCACCACTCACATCTATTATGATCGATTGGGCGGGAACAAAAGGCAAAACCATCAGGTATTGATTCATGTCCCCCAGGTCCCTCCTTCCTACTCGCACCCAAGTTAGTTGCTTGCAATATCGTTGGCCGGCGACGAACAAGAGAGGCTAGCCCATTCTTGATAATATTATATATTCTCCCCCGCAGTCCATTTTCTTATTTGCTGGAACTTTAGAGAAAGGCAGATAAACAAACAGGCAGACAGAGAACAGGCGGTATAATACTGTACAACATGCAACACTAATCAAACACTGTGTTTTTCTGTCTGTTTGTCTGTGCTTAGACTGGGTAGCATGATCGGTCGTGATCGGGAGGATACTACCCTATCGAATCTGTGATTTCACTTTTTTTTTAATTTGTATGACACAGTACACTCATTCATTTTTCCCATGCTATTTGTCTTTTTTTTTCCTTTCTTCCCCCCTTCCAGCACAACACTGGCTCTATTGAATTCAGCTGGACTGGACTGTACGGACCGTACTGGACTAGGATAGCTACCGTAGACTGGATACGCTTTGTTGGTACGATACGGTAGATGGCCAGACAAACAGATAGGTATTTTGCAATCTTACTTACTTTACTACTTCACCTTACCTTATCTCTCCTCCATACATACATACATACATACATACTTACTTCCAGAACGATCTCAATTTCGCTCAATTAACTATACACCCTCACTCAACTAAACGTGTATTAGAAAAAAAAGAAAAAGATCCGGACTGTCAATTTACCCCCCCCCCCCCCCCCAAAAAAAAAAAAAAAAAAAAAAAAAAAACAAAAAAAAAAAAAAACAACGATCACGATGATGATGATGAATGAATGAATGCCGTGCCTTAACTTGAGCAAAAAAAAAAACTAAATAAATAAACCGTTGTGATCCATCCATCCACCTCAATATAACCCCTCCCTTCCACCATATTCCATTCCACACATGCGAGCATGCGAACAGCCCGATCCCACCTCCGTGATGTATCAATCACTCAAGCAACAACATCGCACTCACTTGGCCTACCAGATGGCAGAGCAGTGATTTCAATATTAATAATGATGGGTCGGCCGGAAGGCAAGCACGCCCCGCTCCGCCCCACTACCGCGGTATACAATAGTAAGTAGAATTTGTGGATGGATGGGTGAATTAAAAGCGGGATAAACTTAACTCAGTATGAGAAAAGGCTATCGAGATGGTGAAACGAAACTTTTTTTTTTTTTTTTTTTGGGGGGGGGGGGTGTAGTTCCAGCGAATGAATGAAATGAGAGATGGGAAAAAGAAAGAAAGAAAAAAAAGAAAAAAAGGGCGCAGGTAAGTTACGGGTGATTAACGTCACGGGTTGGATTGGAGGAATGAATGAATTAGGAGGGAGGGAGGGAGGGAAGGGGGGGAGGTTAGGTAGTTTAGCCAGCCAGTTGTTTGTGCAGTTATAATACCGTTTCGCAAACTTACTGTACTTGTGCATTTGATACGATTAGTATCGTGGTGAAGGAATATTATAAGTTTATCATACAGCATCATACCCCCCCCCCCCCTCCCCCCCGCTGTTACTATTATCCATCCATCCGCCCATGATACCGCATCCTTTCGGATTCGTGCTAAGGAGGGGGTCGGTCTGCCCAATCGCTGTTTGACTTTTAAAGTGTGGCGATTTGTTGTTTGGGGGGGGGGGTCTTCGTGCTCTCTCGTTGGCTCGGTTGTCCTTAGCTCCAATCCGGAAAGGATACGGTTATAGTCTCCCTGGCTTACATAACCCCCATCACTTTCCTCCCCCTCCAAAACACCCCTAACTGTCCAGCTACAGAAAAGAAAAAAAAAAGAAAAGTCCAACCCGTCGTTTCATTTCTTATTCTTTCAACTTTTTTTAATTTTTTTCAAGGATGTACAGTATAGTATAGATCGAGAAGAGCTCCAGCGTAGGTGAAAACGTTAATGTAGATCTGTCCACATGCTTGCGCTGCGTAGCAGCAGCGCAGGTAGGCAGGGCATGTATGATACCATACCATGCCACGCTTTCCCCCCCCCTGCCCTTCGTCATATGGTGGGAGTAAGTAGCTGGGTGGGTGATTTATGCTACCGGTATTGTATTATAAGTACGCATGGGCCATGCGGAATTGCGTATGTAGGAGCGTGATATGCGGTTGTTTGGGTTCTCGTCATTTTGCGTTTTGACGCTGGGCTAGGCTTAAGATGGATGGATGGAGATATGATAGTGGGTGTAAAAATAACAATATATGAGTACTACATGGGTAGAGTGCGGTACTCGAGTAGATGGGTGTAAGTGCGGTGCAGGGTGGTGGTGGTGGTGGTGGTGGTGGTGGAATGGATTGGGGAAGAGGAGGAGAGTGTAGATTTAGTTCCTATTTGGGATTAGTGTATATCGTTGTGGTAGATTTTTAGTGTGGGAAGGGAGGAGAAGGGAGGGGAAGTGAGGGTGGGGATTGTGGATTTCGATGTTTATGAGATGGGGGAAGGAAGGGTTGGGAGGAATTTTTTACCTGGATGGGTTTGATTGTTCATTGACGTAAGGGGGAGCTTGGAGCGCTGAGGAATTGCTGCTGGTAAATTTATGATAGTGCGGTAAAGTGTACTCCGCCGTACTATCTGCCCTCTACTCTCCAGATTGTTGTACTCTCTACTAACATAGAGATATATCAAAACACCAAAAGGCGCAACTGACCCATCCCAAACACCTCCAAAACACGGCATAGTGTAAATTTCCCAGTACAAAAATCCCCACACGTACCAAAAATTGGTAAGTTACGGTAGTCCCCATACCGTACAGCACTGCAAAGTAGCGCACCCTCTCCCCCATCTCCAGTAAAATAAAATAAAATAAAAAAATAAAAAAAAGAAGAGAAATATCAAAAATCCGGTACGGTACAGCACTGTACAACCCAAGGCAAGGGTGAAATACTTTTTTCGGGATTTTTATGATTTGGGGTGTGTGCTTGTCGATGCATAATTATGTGTGATGATGTTGATTGATGGGTAAATGGATGGATGGATGGGAGGAAGCATGGGGTATTGGTATGATAGATAGAGTAGTGATGCAGAATGATACGCTGCTGTTGATGATGATGATGATGATGCAATACTGTACCTTGGTATCGTAAGCAGTACTCTATATGGATCTTTGTTTGGGCGTGATTGATACAGTACTATATGCATCTTTCCGTCGCTACTGTAGTAGATCACTTCCTTCCTTCCTTCCTTCGATTGACTGGTTGGTTGGTTGGCCGTATCTCATTCGCTCACTCGTTCACTACAACTCACTCACCCACTAACTTCACCGCCCAGCCTCCGCCCACCGCCCACCAACTCACCAGCAAGTAAACTTTAAAAAAAAAAAACACCCCCAATTCAATTCCAAACTACACTATCGCACCTCCCAAACTGCACCAACTACCCGGTACTACTAACTCCAACCCGCACCTACCCATATACCAGTATCATACCAATCCCCATTCTCCCCATCCTACCCTGCCCGCTCCCTCCACCTTCCTTCCGTCCTCCTTCAATCAGACCCCCCCCCCCCCCCACAAACGACAAAGCATAGCATCCACGATACCCTATCTACAAACCCACACCCAACCACCGCAGTCATCCAATACAATCCAAACACACCCCCAACCAACCACACCCAACCCCATTTCAAAATCTGAAATGTAGCACCGTTCGATTCGCCCAGCCGCTGACCAGTAGAGTTACCATACCACCAAGCGTGCGTGCGGGCGTGGATCCTCCAAAAAAAAAAAAAAAAAAAAAGCAAAATTAGTCAATTAGAATTGAGGGGCTCTCGGGAGGCATGGTGGTTGGCGGAGATAGAGTTAGAGGGTGGTGGCGCGGAGTCGGAGCGCGAGCAGCGGCGTTGACAGCCGGCGCAGTGGTCGCCGGGGAATTGGACGAGGTTTGGGCAGCCGTATTTTGTGTAGTTTCTGGAAGGAGTGGTGGTGGGTTAGTTTTTTGTGGTGGGTAGTAGTAGGGGGAAGATATGGAGGGAGGGGATTGATGGAAGAAGAAAAGGGCAGTTGATTGAATATGTATTCTTTCTTCCTTTCTTTTCTAGCAGGAAGTGTGAGAGGGTGGGGGAGGCCAGAGGATGAGGAGGAGAGGAAGTGGGACGTGGTAGGTAGATAGGCAGAGATATAACCGGACAAAATTATGACAAGACATAATATAAAAAAAAATTCCATACTCACGCACAAGTATACGCCATCTTCAACTCCACCTTCACAACTTCTCACTAAAGCCCTCACAATAACGGTTGCAATTGCAATTTCCAGTCGTTATTTGCCTATCCCACAACCTCACAACCTCACAATTCCGCAGTAAAAAAAAATAAAAATAAAAATAAAAAAGCCGAGTGACAATTCGATATCCAAGACCCAAATTCTCAAAAGTATCAATACCAAAAAAAGATATTTTCTTTCTTTCCAAATTCTCTTCCTTCCCCGATACTTCAAACACCCCTCCTTCTCTCTCAAATATGCCATTCCAAAACCCCGAGCAAGCAAGAGCACTTTATATTACCCCCCCCCCCCCCCCCCCCCCCCCAACCTCCCTCCCGCAATATCAAAACATCATATAACACGGACGGAGCAGCGGCGCTCACAAACCCCGACCCGAACCCGAACCCGAGCTGAAAAACTCCACTCGAAAGGCCCACCTCATCTCCACACTGCAGTGCTCAGCACATCCACTGTTCGAATATGGAAATGTAACATGTACCCTCCCCTTCCAGTCCCCCCCGCCCCATCCGGCGAACTTTGCTCCCGGCGCGGAATGGGCTGGAAGGGCTGGGTGGTATTTTTAACTCATGGGTAACAGAGTGATGGGTTGTGCGATACAATACTGTACAAGCGATTGTGGGGTTGGCTTGGTTGGTACTTGGGTACCGTAACGGTAGTAGTGGGTGGGGGGGGTGGTGGTACAGTACCGCGTAGTCAGTCAGCTGGATGGCGCTTGCCGGCTTTTGCGCGATGTTGGATTGAGGGGAGTTATTCTTGGTAGAGTGGGAGCACTGTGCTCGTAGAGTGTGGGGTTAGAAGCAACTGTAGGTTTGTACTTTTTTATCGTATTGTAGTGAACGACTGGATGGCACAATCACTTTTGTCTCGAGACCACCCCGCACAGTTCTCCGGATTAGTGATGATAGTCTAACGGTAGCAGCGAGTGATGGATTGAATGGGTGAGCTCCGGGGAGTATCGGTACGGTACTTTTTCTTTTCTTTTCATCCATCCATCTATCTCGATCTAATGATAAATCAAAGGATGAATTTCTTCATTGCAATTGCCATTGCCACTTCTTCTCCCTCCCTCCCCATCTTCCCCGTGCGACAAAATTAAAGAACAGGTGAGAATATGGGAGAGACTTACCCCTGAATGACGTCGGATTTACAAGCGCTTCCGCCTACTTGCTTGCTTTCTTTATTGCTTTCCTTCCTTCCTTCTTTCTTGCTTGCTTGGTTTGCTTGGTTGCTTCCTGCGCTGTTAAGAATAGAAATAAAGAATGGAATTGTGGGGGAGTACAAGAAACGGTACGATATTATCGAATTTGGAAAGATGGGGAAATGGGCAGATGTATGGATGGTCAAAGGTGGACAGATAACCAAACCAAATCAAATCGGTCAACCTTGTCGGACAGAGTAGGCGTCAGGGTCTGAGAGAAAATGAAAAAGACAGGCCAAGTTATTATATTTTTCTGGAAGGTAAAAACTGTAAAGTTAAATGAAGAGAACACCTATCGTAACATCCGCCCATTCATTCATCGTGGTCTTTTTTAATTATTCCCAGCCGAAGTGTGAAGTCCCGTTCTCCAGTCTCCAGTCTTCTTCTTGTGCTTCTTCTTCTGGCTTCCTCGCTCTTATCACCATCAAATAGACAAAACAGAACATTCACGATAAGCACGGCAATCACGGATGATATCGCATCATTAAAAGTGGATATGTTAAGTGTATCGTTTTGCTCAATAAATACATACATCAGTCCAGAATCAAAGAGTTTGGGGAAAAGAAAATAAGAAAAAAAAGAAAAGAAATAAAGAAAAAGAAATAAAGAAAAAAGCAAATGGAAAAAAGCAAATAAACACCGCCCCCACCCATATATGCATACCCAGTTAAAAAAGCAAAAAAAAATAATGGAAAATAGGAAATGGGAAAATGGGAAAATAAAATAATAATAAAAAAGAAAGAGGACGATTTCAACCAACAACACCGCAGCAGCTATGCCCGGTCCCTTTGGCCTGTCCTTTCTTTCTTCCACACTGCAATCCCCCTCGCTCGTTCTCCTCCCCCTCTCCGCCCCTCCACTATTCTTCCTGCCTGGCGCTGCGGGTGCCGCTGCTAACTGTCGCTGCTAACTCCTCCTCCCCCGTCCCGACCCCCGCACAAGCTAGCCAATCAGAATACAGGGACCCAGAAAAAGAAAAGAAAAAATGGTTCGAACAATCCCAAAGTTAAAATAAATAATGAGTAATCTTTAGTTTTTCCGTTGCGCCCGCATTTTTAGTGAGGAAAGGAAAAAGGTGAAAAACGAGAAAAATGACGTAACGCCATAAACACCAGGGTATGAAAAAGAGACGATGATAATGATGATGATGTTGATGTTGATGAATTTGCGCTAAATGCCTAATACCGAAAAGGCGCAAGCAAGAAAAAAATTTTCCCATGAATTAAACAGTGGAAGGAAGGAGGAAATGGAAAATAGAGTTTGAAAAAAATCGGAAAAAAAAAACTTGATAAAATAGATAAAAGTATAATAATTTGGTGAGATAGAAAGGGAGAGAGGGAGGAGAGAGAAATCGGGGAGGATTTGCTTTTGTTACTTTTGCCGGCCGGGTGAGGTGTGTTGTGCTGAGAGGAGAGGGAGGGGAGGGGTTGGGTTGGTTGAGTCGAGAGGAGGATCGTATGGTGAATGGATGGTTAGTTTATGCTTGTTGTCGTTGTTGGGTGGTGGAGCCCCGTGACGATGTATGTTGACCCTCGTGAACCAGACAGAAGGAGCCTCCCACCGATTTCGTCAACGGGCTGTATCCTCCGTATTTTCGCAACGCAGAAGCAAGCAACAAGATAATCGAGGTCGTGAATTTCGTTCGGAATATGAATGAACCCTTCCTTCCGTCCCTCCACTCCAACACTCCCGGCCAAGGGTGATTGAAAGATAGACGATGTTTAGTCGGTAGTAGTCGCAGTAGTGGTAGAAATAGTAGCAGTAGTTGGTAGTAGGAAACTTTCGATTTACCGGCTCTCGAATTCGGGGAATATCGAGCCTAATGACGAGAAGTCTATTGAGGGTTTTCGGAAAAGTGTAGGTGATGAGAAAACTGAAGGCTTTCGGAGATTGAGTTGCTGAAGGGATGTCAGTAACGGTGAAGCAGCAGAAATAGCCCGCCTCAAAGAAGGCTGAGAGAGATGCCAGGCAGGATCTGTCTAGAACTCACCCTGCAACTATCGCATCGTCCACCTAAGGTATTTACTCGCCCGCGGCATCCTCTGGGCTGATTTACACAGGAGTACATGGTGAAGGTTGTGTGTTTTGCTTTTTAGCTTCGTTGATTTCGAAGTTTGTTGCAGGTTTGAGGTGATGGTTCAGATTAATGTTGGAGATGAAGTGTGTTTGCCCTTGTTATCGGTATTGTAGAGTTTATCGATTGTGTTGAAGGAAGTAATTGCGATACTGTTCAAGAGGCGTCCAAGTGAGGCTTGAATTGACCAGGCTAATCGAAGGGAGGATCGTGATCTTAAATATTTGGACTCGGACTCGGTGGGGGGGGACTGATGATAATATAGTGATTGCAGGAAGGGGGGAGGAGGGGCGAAATATGCTTCCCAACGGATATAGGCGGGGGGCTTACTAGATAGGGCGAACGGGGGGTTATTATTCCAAGGCCAGACCTGCGCTGCGACTCCCCCCGGTCCGTCCTGCCTGTCTTTCTTCCACCATCCACCCCCCTTCCGTTCTACCCTTTCACTCCCTTCCTTCCTTCCTTCCCTTCCCTCCCTCCCCCCCATACAGTACCGTACGCATACCATACACCCTCCCTTCACCTCCCCCCCAGTCCATAAACCCTGCCCTACTCATTACTTGTAACTAGCACGCGAAAGGGGTCTCGCTCGTTCGGGGTGAGAGAGCATGCCGCAAACACAACGCAGGCGATCAAGAATACCAAGTTTCAGCCCTCCGCCAGTAGCGCAATCGCAGATGTTAGGCTTGGATGGGCTTGTTTTACACGGTGGAGACAAGACGGCAGCGGTGGGTCCGAAAGCAGACTTGACTCGACTGCCTGCAATCCAAAAACTCGGAGCAAAGAAAAATAATAATAATAAAAAACAAATTTTTTTTATTGAATATTACGGAATGAGACTCAAATTTTCTGTTATTCCCATTAGGGTAGGCTACTGTCTTCTTCAGGTTTGAGATTTCCGGGATATGGGAATGCCTATCATATCCTACATAGTGGGTTTTTGTCAAAAATGGAGAGATGTAAATCATAAGTTTGTGTTATGTCACGATGCCTAAGACTTGTTTCCCTTGATACAAGTTGTCTGTATGGTTGATGTAATTAGCTGTCATGTTCATCCTATGACTATGACTCTGATGTTTCATTTTTTCCTCAACTATCATCACACATGAAGCCTCGTATTGTATCAAGAGACCCTTTTCCCCCCTCTCTCTTTCTTCTCATTCTATCATTATCAAAATAGTTGTTAGAAAACTGATTACTGTTCCCCAAAACTTTTGACTAAACCCACAGTACCTCACTCCTGCTACTGCATCCGATTGTACTCGTAAACTATCACTACAAGTAAGTTATAATATTGTTTTGCTTGACGCGCCATTTTTTTTTTCCTCCTCAAATCATGCAGTGCTTCCACCATTGGTCCTCATTCGCTGGCCCCCCGAGAACAGCGCCCGTTTATTATCATCGTCGTTATTATTTGAGCAAGGCTGACGAAGGCCTTGCAGCGTCGCTCCAAGCCTCCGCCTCCATCTCTCGTTGTACAAACTAAAACAGGAACTCTTAAACTTCAGAGGACAACGCAGCACTAGCAAGCAGATCTGGAGGTGTGGTGAACGGTAGACATCCGCCCAGACGTCACCTAGTTTTTTTGAGCCTGTGGGAAGGGGGAGGCACTGTAGAAGAAGAAGAAGAAGAAAAAGAAAAAGGGTGCGGTGATGAGGAGGGAGGGGGGGAGGGGTCCGAGGGGAGGGGAGAGGGGAGGGGGTGAGGATGGAGGTTAAGGAAGACCATGTCAAATCCCGCCTGTGGTCAGGTTATTCGTTCTGGCTTAGAGTAGACTACAGCGCTGCTATCTATCATACAGTACTCAGTATCATAAATTCGTTATGCCCTTTAGCTAAATCAGCATAATCAAGTGGGGAAGAAAAAGGCCAGAATATGGAAAATGGGATTCTGCAGCGTATTCGAAACCTGCCAACAAACCTCAGATTTGGCGCAACCCTAACGCTATTGAGCAGGCAACCCTCCCAAATGCATTGTTCAGTTACGGTGAAAATTCATGTCGGTCCACAACCAAAGGAAAAAACGTTGAGCGCACTTTTGGATTTTGATTTTTCCCATCTCTCAAACCCTTGCATTTTCTCCAATTTAATTATTTTGATGCAGAGGAGAAGGTGTGTGTGGTTTTCTTCATACAGTAGTTCTTTTTCTTCATGTTTCCTTAATGGTCTTTTGAACCAAGTAAAGTACCAGTAGAAGAGAGGTTACAGTAACCATACTGTCTAATGACGCAGCTGTGCAGGGCTTTTTTGGAGCATCTCCGTTTGCGATTGTGTGCACGCCCCACATTTGTTTTTGATTTTATAATTATTTCATTATCATCACCATTTATTTCTTGCTTTCCCAAAAGCTCTGCCGGCTTGATGCTCTCTCTCTCCAAGCAAAAAAGAAAGAAAGGCTCACTCTGTGTTTCTTTCTTTTCTTTCTTGTCCAGTTCTGTTTAGGGATATTAATCCGAAATAAGCGGTTGATAACCACAACCATCTACCCAGGAATCCCCAACCACCAAGCATTCCCCTGCAATGATTACCGTATGGGTAAGGACCTTGATCAGAATAGGAATATATGGCAATTCCTTGAACACCATGGATTCCAATCCCCCTTTGCCATCTCGATTCCCTGCCCTAGTGCAGTGCAGTGCAGTTCAGTCAGTCTCTGTCTGCCTGTTTACCTGTAAGTCTATTTGTCCGTCCATCCGTATGTCAGCTCATTCGGGGCTTTGACAGCCTCATGGGAGAAGAAAAAAAGGAAAAAAAGCTTTCCTCCCCCACCTTACCGTACCGGTACCGTAAGCATTTGTCTATCACTCTATCCCTTTCTGAAAGGGAATGCCCGAACGGAGTTTGTTCCTCAAATTCGTATTTACATGCATACATATGGGCTTGCTTTGCCTGCCTGTCTGCTTGCCTTTTCGGCTTCGATTTGAAAAGAAGGAAAAGAAGGAAAAAAAAAAACAAAGGTCTCAGCTGGGCTGACTGGGCTGTGATTCCGTTTGGTCTCTGAGCATTCTCACTCGCTCGTCCTTGCAACAACAGCAACAACAAGTAACTGTGCATGTTATAATGCCTACCGAAACAACTAACTTTGTATTTGGAAATGTTTTTTTTTTTTTTTGAATACGGTATGCAGATAGACATTACTGTATGGTAGGTTAGTTTAAACAAAACGATCATTCCACTTATTTTTATGTGCAGTGCATGTCTTGTCTGTCTAGTCTTGTCGGAGTGTGAATGAAATATGGGGTCACTTTTGTCCAGAGTGATATGATAGTTTTAACTAAATTTACTTTAGCTAACCAAAAACTCCACTCCACAAAAACCGATCATGCGAGTAATTTCCCATCTCTGTCCTTTCTTTCTTTCTTCTCGTTCCACTGCCGCCAGCCCACCAAAGCCTTTCCTTCCTCCAATACCGGTACCGTACCATACCAGACCATACCGTACATACAATAACATGGCAGACTATAACTAAACTGACTTAGACCACAACAGCAACAACATTAAAGTGTTACAAGAAGCCCTCCCCCCCTGCCCATTAAAAAAAAAGTCAAAATCCAAAAACCAAGGGGCTAGAGCAGGTCTTTTTCATGCACGATACATGCTTGTGTGAGTGTGTGTATGGATGTGCGAGATTTGATACGGTATCCACAAAAAGTTTCCTCTCCTTTCCTTGCGTTATTGTGGTCGTTGGTTAGCCAATTCGCTCCGGTTCGCCCTGAAGTTACTCACCTCACTTCACTTCACTGCCTGCAGGACAGGCAGCCAGGCAGGCACGCATGTATCTATCCGATGATCCAGGATCTCCGCTCATTGCCTCGCAACGTATCGACCTTCCGATTCCGAAGAGAAAAAAAATTGTGCGAACTAGCATAGAACATAACAGAAAGCCTTCTTCATCTTCCCCTTCATCTCCTTTCCCGCCCTCAGCAAAAAAATATAGATAACCAATACAACTGCATGCCCAGACTATTCTTTTGAAAAGGAAAAGAAAAAAAAAAAGAAAAAAAAACCATTTTTCCCTTTCCCAACAAATGTTGATTTCCCTCGTTGTCCCGGTTATTGTGATTTTTTTATTTTTATTTCTATTTTACTTACAATTGTCGGTTTC
This sequence comes from Choiromyces venosus 120613-1, assembly GCA_003788595.2. Lineage (NCBI taxonomy): Eukaryota > Fungi > Ascomycota > Pezizomycetes > Pezizales > Tuberaceae > Choiromyces > Choiromyces venosus. The sequence goes on from ML120354.1 coordinate 103,704, forward strand.
GCAGGGATCACAGGGAGACTTTTGCTCATCCTATGTGATGGAAGATTCCATAAACATTCGATACATGGCGGGGTGCGTAATACCTATCGTCTGGAGATGGGAGGGACGGACGGACCGAGGGAGGAAGGGTTGTCTATTTTTTTTTTTTTTTTTATTTATTTCTAATCCAACGCACAAGCACAGGACAGGACAGCAACACAAAGTCATATTATAATTCCAAATGCAGAAATAAATAAATGAATGAATAAAGCCTCTGATATTATAGAGTAGAGACTTCTGTACAGTAGAGGTTTGCTAGAGTATCCGGTCCGTCCGCGATATCCGGCGGTCCGCGTCTTTAGATGGATGCATTGTAATCCCCTCCACCTCCGCCCCGCTCCCCCTTCATTTCAATGTGCGCAGGAGTATGGAGGTAGGGCGTATTTACTCTCCTGTACTGTAGTGTTATGTATGTACCTGGTACAGTCCGCCCAAGACCTTCGTTGTACGTACAGTAATAAGATGAGTCGAGAACCATTTCTTTAACTACCTCTTTTCCAAACGCCGGAAGCGAAAGAATTACCAGGAGTGAGCGAGCCAGAAAAGTTCGGCTCCTCCGCCATCTGCACATCTCACCACCATCGTACTTTCATTTCATTCACTCAATCAGTCACGTCGTACCTTTGCATAAATATGCCTAACCGTATGATGGTACAGTAATGGTGGTGGTGATATTCTTAATAAAAATCTACTCATGGTAATGTACAGTAGCGTAGGAGGATTTAGTTACCCCGCGCTCCGGTCCGGATGACCGAGCTACCGGTACGCTACAGGACAGCACTAAATCCTGAGTGCTGTACCTCTTTCTTTTGTGAATGAGCATTTTGAAAATGACTGTGTCTATAACTTGTATACACTATCATACGAGGTTGTGGTCGTGATGTGATGGTGGTCCGTTTCATCTGCACAGGGTATCATCCGCCGTCCTCTCTTCTCACTCACTCACTCGCCTCTCTCCCACTCATACAATTCGTCAAAAGAAACTTCAACCATCCACCTCCCTTTTTTTCTTCTTCTCCCTTCCCAATGAAAAAGGCGAACGAGAGATACCATATCATACAATACAGTACAGTGCCGTACGGTATCTACCGTTACCATAACTTTCTTCCTTCTTTATCGAACAATCAATCGTACATACATACATACATCCATACATGCATTCTTCCCACTCACAAAGCCTCATCTCGATTGAAATAAACTTATTGGGCGGAAACGGCAGCCTGAAGTTGATTGATTACAATTCAATAAGCCAACGGACCGTTCTTTTTATCTATTTATTTTTACGGTACCAGAATCTTGCCTGCCGGACAAGGCGTGGCAGATAGACACCGTAGATACCGTAGATACCGTAGATATACAATCCTTCCCCGCATAGCTTACCTCGCTCCACCTTTGTTTGGAACTTGTGTATGCAGGGAGCCCCCAACCTCCCTGAGGTCTATCGTATCGCATACCGTAGCTATGATGAGTAACTTCGTATGCCTGTCTGGGAAACAGAGCCTCCGGAAGGAAGGAACGGAGGCGGACAGGCAATAAAAACACCTCATATTGGGATAAGGAAAAAATTTTTATTATTATTTAATAATCGACTTTTGGGTTGGATTGTACTGTACAGTGCCTGTGCTGGTGGTGCGTTGTATTGTAAGCTCCGCCTCAGGTTGGAAGGGAAACTGACTGTGCACTCATGCGGCTCCGGAAGATATATCTTTTCCTGGTACTCGGAAATTCTCATCAGGCGGAGTAAGGTAAGCGGACGCGTACAGCACCCACCACGCAGCAGCATAAGTCTACCTACATACATACCCACATACAGTACACGGATGGGGGTTGCCTTTCCTTTTCTTCTACGGTATCATGCTCCTTCGCATTCACTGCGCATTGAGCTTCTCCCCTTCGCACTCCGTTATTGTTGTCGTGTTTAGTTCTAAATCGGAATGTCAATCAGCTATTCATTCAGTAAAGAAGGAAGCCAACTATCATAGCCATCTTTATATACTCTGCGGGAATTTGTACAATATTGTACCTCACCTCATGCGTTTTATTCGCGATAACGGTACAGTATGGTAATGGGTGGAAGGGAAGAGTGCAAAAAAAGCAAGTAAAGGTGAAGAAAAGAAAAAGCAAAAGACCTCAGCTTCTGGCTCATCTTTCAATTGAACAACAAACTGTTTGCGGTTCTGTGCTCCTAATCCCTATTATGCTCTATTACAGTCACAATCCATCCCTGCGCCGGGGATAGAAAGTGTTGGGGGCTGTTGAAAGAGTATGTATGATAGAAGTAAGAAAAATCGATTCTTCGCTCGTTCGTTCACCATTGCAACAACAATAGCGATTAGACTACATCTTACCGTACTAGAAGAAAGGGAAAAAAAATAATCCACTACTGTACATGACCTCGTGGTCCATTGTTGGATGGATGGGGATCCTCGTGGTCTATACGATTGGCGAATGTAGGGCCTTTCCCCCAAATTACCAGTTGGTTTGCACGATTGGTTGGTTGGTTGGTGAAGGAAGAATAAAACCTCACTTATCCTACTTTACTGTATCGTAGCTTAGAGCCCCCGTGGCCGGTTAGCCAGCTAGCTAGTTACGGTGCGCCAGATATTGTTGTAGCCAGGTGAGAAGGGAATCTGGTTGTCGTAGTCGTCGTCGCTTACGATGCAGTACTCTCTTTTCTTCTCTCACTTTCTTTGTGAGCTAGCTAGCTAGCTTGCTACGATAGATAGATGGATAGATAGATGGAAATTATGTATGCAGTCAACTTACAAGTACACCATCAGACCAGGCCACGCCGGAACAGACACGCCCGGCCGGACACTGACTGCAGCTGGCGCATTGCTTGATATATTGACCCTTCCAATATCGAACCAAACAGCCAGCCGGACGGACGACAGCAAACCAAAAAGAAGCTGATCACCTGGTTCACTCGATATCACCACCACCAGCACTGCATCGTATGTCGTCCTATCCCATCCTATATCCACAACTATGCAAAAGTCCCCCATCAAGTCTCGTGGAGGATTTTCCATATTACCTGGAAGCGCAGCAACCAAAAAAAAAAAGAAGAAAAAAAAGAAAAAAACGGTTAGAGGAGGACACCCTATCTTTTCTTTTCTTTTTCCTTAATTGTAACTAATTCTAGCACGTGCGTTTCCGCTCACCTGAGTTTCAAACGACGACCCAACCCTGAGACCCGGATTCGTGAGTAGCGTTACCGTACCGCATCCGCCAGTAATTCTTGCCCCCCCCCTGCCCGGGTGAATGTCTGGAGACGAGACCAGATGAGGTTGTTTTGTTTCTATTTCTTTTTTTGAATTTTGAATTTTTTTTTTTGCTTGGCGGATTGGTTGACTGCGGCGATAAATGTTGGGCGGGGGTGGGCTTCACCATGCTTTCGGAGTCTGGGATTGCCATGTCTTGTCTCCTCCTGTTGCTGCTGTGATTTGAGGTATGATACCGTAACTCGGACTACCGTTACAAAAAGTACAACAACGATTGGTAAGCTCCGTTGGGCTTTTTGCTTTTCTTTTATGAATTGTAATTGATTCATGGTTGAGGCTTCAGGCTCATTCATGTATGAGTGAGTATGACGATGTACTGTAATGAACTGTACCTAACCTTTGATACAGCAACTAAGTTCATGCTGATGCTGACGAGTCAAACCCCAACTGCAGAGATGGGGCTCACATCAGTCGAGTTAGGGAGGTAGGCATGGGTTACATACGGTATAGTTAGAATGATATTCATATCGTACGCAAAAGTAGCATTGACTAGCTTAGTTAGCTCCCGGTGCTCGGGGGACTCGCAGAACTCGTAAGGTCGTAGCCACCTATCTTAGGTACGAGTATCATACAAGCGGAACGAAACAAAAAAAAAAAAGTAATTTTGATCACCATAACCATGTGTCAAAGTTTTTTTTTTTTTTTTTTTTTGTTGAGTTTCGCCTTTCTTTTCGACTGCCTGTCTGTATGCCAATCTGTAGATCCGAGGCTCGAGCGTGAGACGAGCAAAAGTTGATGTCTTCCAATTTCTATCCATCCAGCCTTAATTATCATGCGGATATCGCGCCTCGCGTGGATAGTTCGCAGCAGCGCACAACACAATACTTACTGTAGTGACAACTAACTAACGAAAGCCTTACCGGGAACGTATCCCTTTCCGATGGATACGAGTATCAGTAGGCACTGTAGACAAGCAGGCAGGCAGGCAGGCAGGCAGGCGAGAGAGAGGTACATGGAGGTGAGATGTACTATGTACAGTACTGTCCATATCACTTTGGGCTTACTGCGCCGGCCTGAAAAAATGAACCCTGGGTTATCTTTCGGAAAAAAAAAAAAAATGCGACTGCTGCATCAGTATGGGTATCTTACTTTGGGATTTATTATTACTCGTGCTGTCATATTCAAGACTTTGTCTCGCGGAAGTGGTTTGGCTGGAGGCGGCGGATGATTCGGATACAGTAGGAAATTACAGTGCGCCTGCCTGCCTGCTTTGTGTTTCCCCGATTTTGCTCTGCGTTGCTTAGACTCGTGGCTGGCTGGCAGGGCTAGCTAGCTAGCTACTGAAGCTATCGTAGCCGTAGCTAGCTATCATAACTTAGCTGTCTCCCCGTCTGACTGATCGGAAGATGAAGAATTTAGTAGGTTTTGCTGAGTCTAAGAATACGATACTTTCATCCCGGGCCCCGATAACAGAAACCGCACCACTGTGCAGACAGATAGAATATTAATTCATTCAAGTCACCGGGACGTCCCGTTAATAGCTCTAGATGGAATGTACACTAATAGGTTAAAGCGAAAAGAAAGAAGGTGAAAAGTGAGGTTTTTTTTAAATTCTTACTGTATCATACCCATCGAACAATCTTTAGAATTCTAGATCTTCTCCAAAATCCTCATTTCCCCCGGGATCGAGTTTTTTTTTGGGGGAGCTACCAGTTATCATACTACTACCGTACCATGGCTATGCCAATGGAATTTTTCTTCCCCCACTGTACTACCGTACTCCAAATCACCTTACTTAGCTAGTTACCGTAGCTACCATTATTCGGTGGCTGACCAAAAAGTCTTCCGTTTTAGATATGATATTGCGGCTCGAATGGGGAGAGTCTGATCGATCAATCACAAGCAAAACGTTGAAACTATCGTACGGTAAGCGATTGGCCCAGCATCCCCTTTTCCAACGTCGCTCAATTTCCATTCGTGGAATTCTACGATCGACCTCCATGCCGGTCCCCGGGCTAAATGTAGTCGACATGGATAGACATGGGGGGCATGTGTATCTATCTTTCTTTTCTTCCTCCCTATCATATCACAAGCATACAGCACCCACCTCGTCCGCGAGGCGGACAGGAGTAACGTATTCATTGTACAGTACAGTACCGTGTGCACTTGTACCTAATACCTACCGTACTGCCGTATTGTACGATAACGGAATTGTTCAAGGGGTGGTGGTGGTGGCGGTAGTGGTGGGTGAACACAAACTGATATCTATCACTAGCCTCCCCATTTCTCCGATTCCCGTGCAATTACTTGATTCTCGGGAGGTAAACATCGGCTTACCTGGTAAGTCTACGAAGCAAAAAGGGAGGGATGGATGGATGTCATGGTGACTGATCCGTCATGTCACGTCGTTTGCCGTGGTGATAAATACCGTACCAGCTAAAAGGGATTGGATTGGATTGAAAAAATCGAGGAGTCTGGCCTTGCCTTATCAACGCACTCGATCACGATTTATTAGGTTGTCAATTGACCTGATGAGCGAGTGAGGTAGCGAGGGAGGTCTGAACCCCAGTATCATTGACTCTTTTTGCTTTCTTTTCTTTCTCACAACCCCTACCGTTTTTCTTTAGGTAGGCAGTTCTACTCGACGACAAGACAGTGAGCAGACAAAAAGTGGTACTGCACGATACCCGGCACAGAATGATACCACCAGGGCATTAGCATAGCATGTCCTAGCTGTACAAGAGTCACAATTATCCGATCCGATAACTGTCAGGTCATGCAAAACATCGTGTACAATGCTGGATATATTGGAGGATTTAAAGATATTATTTATGAAAAAGAAGAACAATCGTAAACAAAAAAAAAAAAAAAAAACCAACCCTTGTCGCCCTTGTCAGCTAGCTAGGCACAGTATCATAGCTAGCTCTAATATCAATCTCTGCGAACCATGCATTGAATTAAAGCACTCTATGGAATAGACCTAGGAACGCATGTTGATACCAATAGTAGAAAGTTTATAAGAAACTCTCCCAAAGAGACCCCTCCCTCCTCGCCTCCATCCCTTATCCCCGGAGTGTGCCAGTAGCAACGGTAATATTTCGCTTTATTAGCTGTTGTTACGCTTAACTCAATTATCTGGAAAGGAAAAAAAAAAAAAAATAATAATAATTCAAACCCTTATCCGAAGGGTAAAAGATCTACAGTGAACAGAGTAAACTATCCAATTTTTCAATTTCTTCAATATTTTTTTTTTCCCCCCATTCCCAATCCTTCTCTTCCGCAGTTGTTTAAACATCTGGACTACCCCCCTTGTCCGGGCGAGACTAAACCCCCCTTCCTTCCCCACGCCGAACCATCGTCAAGACCGCACAAGCCAACAGTGAAATAAAGAAGTAAAAAAAAAAATAATCTGAAACGCCAAACGAATCACACACTCTTCCGCAATAACTGTAAGCCCCTTCCCAAAAAGAAAAAGAAAAAGAAAAAGAAAAAAAATTCCACGTGGGGGTGCTGTTTTTCAATTCTTCCACATTGAAAAGTGAAAAAAAGAAAAGAAAAGAAAAAGTAAATAATCTCTTCACGATGCATCTAGCTTCATTCACTCATCCACTGATTAACACAGGCAAGCCCATGACGTTTGAAAACCGACTGGATTGTGGTATGTTGTGTGGTGTGGCATGTGCGATGTGTGATACGGTACTCATTAGTCCACAGTACTGTACGGTACAGTACGCGCTAACTTTTAGCTGCTATCTTTCACTTCGAAGACATTTTCACTTGCAATTTTATTTTTTTATTATTTTCTCCCTATTTTCTTTTAAGCAAGTTTGTATTAATCCATATTACTTACGGTACTGTATCGTACGGGTGGTGTGCGGTTGTGGTGCGATGCCTGAAGGCATGGCAGGAATAATGTTCTGCCGATATCAATTATCAGATCTCCATCTTTCATTCATGCTGTACTGCACTGTGCCGTATATGTAAGGAAGGCAGGTAAGTAGGTACGGTATGGTGTACGGTAATTACTAAATTTAATCGCAATCATAAAGTTGAAAGTTTTCCATGAGGGGTGATATGATAAAATGATTTTTTCCCCCCTAGAATCTGGATGTGTATGGAAGGGTGAACATGAGAGAGAGAGAGAGTGGGGATAATTGGTAAGGTGCAGTACAGTACATAAAGTATGATAATGCTATTTTTCTTCTTCTCCCCGCATTTCCCCACTATCATGTACTCGAGTATGCGTAAATAGCCATTGTTACTCAAACTGATGCGAGAAAGAGAGAGAGAGAGAGAGCGATACTATGCCTGAATAGGACAGGTATCCGTCCGGGTGAAGAAAGACCCTTTTTTCTTCCTTTGCTTTCCTCTCCACCTTTTTTTCTTTCTTTTTTTTTTTTTTCCCTCTCCTCCAAGCATTGGATGCATGAGCGCTGTATTGTACCGTAGGAGCAGTAGCAGTGGGAGGGAGAGGTCTCACGTCATAAGGTGCTACTGTATCTATCTATCCGCGTTTGTTAATTATGCATTGAATGCGAAGGCATAAAAAAAGGATTAATATTGTGGGTTAACGCGGGTGCGCTAGCTAGGCGATATATGTATAGTACAGTACTCTACTCCATACTTTACTTTATGTATGTAACCCAAATATTATTATATATGCGGACTTTTTTTATATATATACTTCAGGATGCAGAAAATATGCGTACAGTGTGCGGAGGAGGTGGAGGAGGCCCTACAAAATAGGCAAGTTCCAAGAAACTTCCTTTCCAAACCCCACTATTGGTAAAACGTCGCACCAAAAATTTACCATTGAAAAGCAAAAAAAAAAAAAAACAAAGAATCTGTTAATTCCGAAACTGGGAAATCACCCTCCCTCACTATTTTCTTGGTGATGGTGATGATGGATGGATGGGGTTCTTTTTCCGGAACCGATGGATGGAGCACAAGCACTACGTGCCGTGCATTTAGATGTGGGTCCTTGACAAGGAGCGCAATTTGGAAGGGAAGGGAAAAGGGAGAGAGGAAGGGGGTACTTGTGCTTATGGTAACTCTTCTCTACGATATCAAATACAAGTAAGCAAAGCAAGCTTGGTGGTGGATTCAAGCCACATCTGTAATCTTTGCAGAATTGGTGCTATATCTGAAGCAGATTAAAATAGAAATATTGATTTCAAGTTTGATACTCTGCTTGCTAAGATACCAAGTTTTTTTTTTTTTTGTTGGGAAAAGTGGACCCTGAAATTGAACCCCTTTGTTATTTTCTTTTTGCGCCTTTCACTTACTACGTTCAGGATATATGGTCTGGTATTATGGTATGGGGAGGGCAATTCGCGTTCCTTGCGGGTTATAGAATGCATTGCGGTGAGATGAAGTGCACACAAGCGGCCACGGCGGCACACCCCGGAGTCTCCGGACGTGACATCTCAAATTGTCGAATACCGGTATCTTGCCGACCGTGGATATTTTTGACTCGGTGCAGGAAGGAAGGACTGCTCTTTGCAAGTACTATCCCCACTCTCCCCTAGGATCTTTGGTCACCGATGCCTGATTCCGTTCGTTGAACTGTATGTTTAGTTTTGGTTGGTTGTCCCTGTCGTTTGGGGTAGCTAGCATATCCGCGGATATGCTAGCTTGATGTTACAGTACGAGTATTGGATTTGCACATGCTTTTGTCTTTGTTACGGTGCTCCAGTCAGGATACAGGAATTGGACGGAGCTTTTCGTTGAATAACGGTAGGAATTGAGGAAACATGTCTCGACTTACTGGTCACTGATGTCCTTGTCTGTCTGTCTATCCGTCCTGCCTCAGTCAGTCAGTCGGTATTGCAATATGCGGAAACGTGTTAGAGATAGGATAATACTACACCCCCCCCTTCTTCTTCGGCATCAGGAAACTACGGTATCTGCCCGTTCATGTAGGGATTCTTGGCTCCTTTGATAGCTACCATATTGTAGCCTAATGCATGGCACAACTTATACTGTATCGGCCAAGTCTGATATTGAGTAATTTACACCGAGTCTACCCCATCAATTATGTTTCATCTTGATGATCTTTGTTGTCCTAATTTCTATCCAGACCGGAACCCTTTTCACATGCCCTTTTTGTTTCTTTTTTTTTTTGCTCTTCTGTTGTTGCTGTTGTTGTGTTCCTACTTCGTGTCGTTGCATGGCATGGGAAGCGGGAAACTTCAAGACGGAAGCTGGTGTTCTCAATCGGCGCACGCGCGTATTGGACCGGACTACAATACAGTATGGGTTGATAGCTGTGAAAGAGTGCTTTAATAATTCCAATTGATAGTGAATATGATATCTCTTTCTCAAGATAAAAAAAAAAAAAAAAAAAAAAACCACAGGCCCCGACACCACTACCGCACGTAACTACCGTATCACACATACCGGTATTCATTTTCCTGTTGTACAGTAACGCTTTCAGATGGGAAGTCCCTTCAAGCTATCTTTCTGACATCTTGGCAAGGCAGCTCCTTCCCGCTTTCTCATCTAGCCAGCTCGGCGGGGATTCGGATTATCTTTAATGGTTTTTTGCAAATTTGGATCGATTTACTCAGGAACCTCTGATCTTCAATTTCCCTTTTTCCTAGCCCCACCGCCCCATCATCGCAGGATTTGCAGCGGCATCAAGCGTCATCTCCGCCTGAAGTTGGGGACTTCCTCTTGTCTATCGCCATATGCGAAGCGAGTCTACTATACTCGTATATCTAAAGTTTTTAGTTGCGATTCCTCCTTATTCTCTCTCCCCCTACGCATGCTGCTGCACCTCCGACCCGAAGAGGGGGAGGGTAAGAGATCTAACCGCTTTTACAACGAATACGATGGAATAGAATGGAATACGGTTGACCAAGGCTACGGTAGGGCACGGGGGTTGATGAATATCAATCATTGGAGGTAGACCGGCCACCTTCAAAGGGAAATCAGAATCAAAATTGCAAAAAAAGCCCTGGACATCAGATTCTTTCACAAAGCACGGTTGCGATGAATAAAATGAAAAGAAGAAAAGAAGAGGAGAAAAGAAAAAAAAGCTTGAGTTCCGAAAGTAACTATCCCGCCGTCCATCCTACTTCCCCGCCGTTCGAGTTCATATGCGGAATATGATCGACACCGGGTAACTTCGAACTGATTGGACGGGAACAATCAACCGAGCCGCAACATAAAAATCTCGGGAAAGGTGGAAAGAGAGGGGGGGGAAGAAAGAAAAGGAAAGAAAGCACCAATCCAATGTCTCACCAAAGCTTTGATAATATCACCGTATTATATTTACTTTTATTCCATTTCCATCCACTTTTTTTCATCACGCCTACTCAACATACCGGTACGGTACAACTTTAAAACTTTATCCCTGAAGGAGTACTGTACCGTAGGTTACGAGGACCGGTACGCTTTTCACACCTCTCTCGCGCACGATGATAAATGATGACCGGTGAACAAGTATGGAGATTTGTCGGAAGGAGGGAGATTCTTTTTTTCTTTTTGACATCTGTGGACGGGATCTTGATCCATTATTTTGTGTGAGGTCCGATTTCCGGTTGATGGCTGGGTCGCTTGCTTAACTGACTGAGTTGTCTCGGCTGTCCGTTGGGGGAATTTGGATATTTTTTGGGGGTGAAAGGGGAAAGTAGGAAAAAAAGCAACATGATCTGGGCGTGGGATGAATGAATTGATGGGTGGTGAAGGGAAATAATAACGCCGCTGCCGGTAAAAGGCCTCAGATTGATTGATTGATTAATTGATTGATTGAGAAGGAAGGAGGAAGCGTCGTGAATTGTTCAATTGATAGCTGAGGATTTGTTTCAAAGATAGCTAAGCTATGGTAGACGTGTACTTTCTTTTCTTCTTCATCTGTGCATTGCAGTTCAGTTCAGTTCAGTTCAGCTATCATGTAACTTACTGTAAGGATGTAGATAAATAAATAAAATAAGGAATTAAAGGGCTGTTACTCTACGAGTGAAGATGTCCTATTCTATCAATACTCGTACAGCTGGATAGATACAGTGCATATACAGTACAGCACATTTACATTTGCAGGATTCACTATTGTCAACATTCTCACACTCTCTCTATGCCATGCCATGCTCGCTTTTTAGCCTAGGTCTACCTAGCTTACTTACAGCACTGTTTGCTTGCTGTACGAACTAGTTCGCCATGTGAACTTGATCGCGGGAAAATCTTCAATTGTTTAACAGCAGTCAGGGCCCAGATCTACTCTATCGCACTTTACGGGTGCAGCACCGATAGCCCCGGCTCCCAAGCATACCGTAGGAGATTAAAGGAGTAAAAAAGTAAAAAAACCTCGATCTTACCAATTTATCGCGACAAGTCTGCATTCAATATCACCGAGTTATCGAGGAGCACGACACTGCGCTGTACCATAAGCTACTTTACCATGATACCTGCTTGGTAACACACTCAGTGATGATGAAGTGAGAGGGGGAGGGTAAACCAAACCAGATAAGACAAGACAAAAAAAAAAAAAAAACTTTAGCCAGAGCGTAATTTCATTCCCAGCGAGTTCATCCATCATGAATACTGTAGGTCCGTATTTACAAACGGAATCCACTCACTCGTCCCATCCACTCCTCCCTCATTCCTTCCAGCCCGTTCAAAATCCCTCAGATAGTCTCTAAGAGCACTCGCACATTCACCCCCCAACCTAATACAAACAGACACACAG